>CABFVX010000506.1:234268-276616 GCA_902151425.1 Timema shepardi | reverse complement strand
AAGGAGAAGGGGTAGGATACATTCTGGACTAAAATGGAACAATATGCAAGCATGCTGCGCTTCGGGAACCTTCTCGTAACGGGAACCCGTCACTGCGCATGTCCAGCCAGCCCTAGGCGTCGGCTGAGCTTGCCACTCATCACGCGCTCTTAGTGTCTTGTTCTCCCGGGTCAGTGAAAGTTCGTCCGGAGGTTTTGAGCCGTTGTTCCCCGCAGGCCCAGTCGACCGGCGAATGCAGTAAGTCTCTTCTATTTGTTTTGTTTTAGCGTCTCCCTTATAACGTCCAATGCTACACTCCATTTCATCTCACAATCACCCTACCATTGCACATTAGCGTAAGTGCGTATAACCCGAACGGGTAGTAAGACGCGGTGCTAATAATAATAATAATAATAATAATTTGGCGCTGCAGCTACATGAAGGTACTTCGCTTCTCAAGTCTATAGCTTCGAAACTATCCATTGGATGATAAATATTTTTAACATAAAAGGAGATATTGAAAGAAAATATAACCTTAGCGTGGTTTTTTCACTGTGGCGAATGCAGACCTCGCACGAGGGGGAAAACTTAGTAAACTAATATTGTTAGACCAACAAAAATAAAGCGATTAAAACATGTTCCAGCTTTCCGGGATTCTTTTTCCGATTTTATACCTGACGCCTGGCCTAAAATTTGTTGGTTGTTTTTTGCTCGAGTTTTTACGTTAGGTGCATCCTGATCACACAACGTGGCTCACGCCGAAATGGGAGTTGAAAGGTAACAAATAAGCACGTCATTTGGATTTAAAATATAACATATTAATTTTACAAATTAAAAACCATTGAAGAGGTTAAATCAGTCCATTTTTAGAGATGTTTTAGCCCTCAAAGTTTTAAGATCAAAATGAATAGTTTTTAATGTATCTAGACAAATAAGGATTGTTTAAGTGATTTTGAAGTTTCAGAACTGCTATTCCGATAATAAATTCAATCCGATTGTCATAGGAATTGACTTTTTAGGATACCTTTTATTTTTTGCACTCAACATCGATAACAAATTTTTTTTACATTCATGACTGTTGCAAGCCTATGGCCCTGGTCAGGATTTTTTGTTCAAGGCCTATATTTCCACTGCCAGCTTGCTAGCTCTGTCGTAGCTCATATACCTTATCATTTAACTTAAGACTAGGACAGGCACAATATCCAGTCCCCGGCCGTTAATTTATCAATGTTAAACCGTACACCCATATATTCACCAATGATACATTTTCAGCCATTCTGGGAATATAACCCGTGACCCTTAGTTCAGTAAGCAGACACGCTAAAGACTGAGCTAAGATGTCAGACCATTAATAAATATTCTATTATATGATTAGTGCTATTTTTTAAGTATTGATCATAACTGTCAAATTGGGTAATTATATTCAGGTAACATGTATGAATGCGTGAAAATAGATCAGTAACGTTTCTAACTATTGTATAAGGTTATTCTAATGAAAATTAGATTTTATCTCTTCCGACACCTTTGCTCAGGCAATAGTGAGTCTGCCTTCTGAGCAAAGGGTATCGAGTTCAATTCCCGACATGAAAGAAAAATGTATCATTAATAAACTTGGGGTTTACCATTTCACAGGTAATGTGTGAGTAATGTGTCTGTTATAGATTTAATTTGTTTTTTAAGTCGTATGCTGATATAATTATTCTGTTCAGATTCGGAACGTTTACAATTAAATAACTCATAATATTTTTTTAAATACTTTATTTTGGTGTGGGTATATTATTTCCTTTGAAGTAGGCGACGCCATTAAACTCCGACAGTACTGTTCTGAGTAGACGAATCGTATTCCTACCTGTCCTCCTTGCCTCAAGAAGGGGAGGGGAGGAAGGAAGACACCTGGCGAGCAATACAATTAGCAATGCGGCTGTGAAATCGGTCCAAAAGCCGCGTCTTTTTTTTTTGCGTGGGAAGGAGGGGGCAAAGAATGACCAATCCGTTCCGTTTCAAGACGCTAGCATCTCATCATTCATTAGTTATTTAGAGAACCCCCTCCCCCCCTAACCGGCCCTGTGGATTAGTGCACCTGGCTAACAACCTAGAGGTCTAGGGTTCGATTCCCGGCTGATACCACGAGTATTTTACCCGAAAGGGGAATTATTCCTACTATCACCAGACACCAAGGTCCGGTCAGTTGGTTTTAAAAGTGTTTCCACTGGTTCCACACCTCATACATCACTATCACCATCACTTCATCTCATCGGGACATGGAGGGAAGAGACTCCTTGGAAAGGAAGTACGATTAGTACATTCGGATGTCCCCTGGGCAAAGAAGGGTATATGACTACTGACTAAACTTTCAACAAATTAGGCTTTGTGTGAAGTAGTCCAGACAAGAATATAATTGTATATATATAAACTTAATTTGTGGTAGATAAAACTATTGAAACCCGCTGCCTATTTCAACTAAAAATATTTGTGAATACACACTCAAATTAAGTGGTATATAGTAGTATAAATTTAAAACTCATGACTTAATTTATCATTCTTAAATTTATAATATTTGCCTTAGGACCCAATATGACATTCATAGAAGATAGATCAAACATTTATGTTAGGCCTACATTTTTCACTAAGTATTTGGTTGAGCGAAGTAATTTTTCTATAAATGAGGATTTTGATTGGTCACAGGAGCTACATTAAGAATTATTTGTTTGTAATTGTGCAGTTGGTACTATTTCTTCTGGTGATTTCATGAAGAAAAAAAATCAAAGAAAGATGAAGTCCATATTTCTTAGTTTTTTAGCACTACTTCGTTAACCCATTTGGGCTATACGCTTATGTACTAATTAGGCTAATGAGTTAGGAATGAGGACTGTTGAATTTAGAGGAAGTGTACCTGCATTTGCATATAGAGAAAAACCATTAAACAAACACCCTCAGTACATCCGACCGGGGTCGAACCATGATCTCCCCGTCATCGGCAGTCAAGTCTATTGCAATAGTAGAACCTTATCCCATGCGGCCACCGAAGCAGGCTAGTTTTATTTTATCACTGCGTCTTACTACTTGTTCAGGTTAAACGCAAAAATGATAATTATTATAATGGACTAGTGACGAGGAAGGAAACATTTTAAAGGTAGTCTACCTGAATTTGTTTGGAAGGAGAGTGAAAACCCATTTAGGAAAAACCACCCTTAGTAGACCTAACTGGGATTTGAGCCCAGATCTCTACGTCATCAGCAAGTCAGTCTTACACAAGAGTGACGCTTTAGAACAGCCCAACGATTCTTAGCCGGGGGGCCACGGCCCTCTTGGGGGCGCGAAATGTTTTTAGGGGGCCTCGAAAAAAATAATTTAATATGTTATTTGTTTATTAATGAAGTTAATTATCTTAAATTTTACGTTTAGGAAGAAAGAATTCGACTATCGTAAGCATGTAAGCACAGTAGACTCTTGATTTTTCGGGATAATGGAGGGGAGGGGAATCATGGGTATTAGAAATCACGGATAGTACAAATAATCCCCATTTGTTCACCAACGTCATTATAAATTTGCTGCCCTTTGTTTCTATTTATTTATGTGAAAGAGGATTTTCCGCAATGGCAAATATTAAAACGAATCAGTGAAATCGACTCCGAATCGACTCCTGCATGTGAAAAGCATTAAGTAATAAAATTGAAACAAGAATAGACAAATTACTGGAAAGTGTTTCACAACAGAGTACCTACCCATTAAATACATTCAGGTAAGTTAATTTCAGTTTTTTTATTTGTTTTTTATTGTAATCAGAATTCAGTAAATAAAGCCACTATTTTAAAATAAATCTTAATGATTAATATGTTAGTAAAAACTAGGGGCCGCGAAAATATTTTAGGAAGTTTAGGGGGCCGCGAATAATAAAAGGCCATTCGGCCACTGAAACGGGTGAAAAAAGAGATGTTACTATCAATTTAATCTAAAGTTTTATCATCTACTGTCGAGAAACGGTTCCGGCTAGTCATGTCCGGAAGAAAGAGGATGGGGGACCTTGTCGAACTGAATTCAATGCCGGATGATCTGACGGATGTAGAGGAGGGTATAGAGGAAGGGAGGTTTATCCCTTGTCGAATCAAGCAAGCTGACCCCACGTCCAGTCGGCTGGGTTTTGTCTAGAGCGGTCGGTCGTGACTAAAGGCCGGTTCATACTGAATGCTAAGCTAAGATTTGCTTTGCTAACCGTTTAGAAAAATAGCGGATCGTATATTTAAATGTGATAGTTCACACAGAAAGCTAAGCTAAGCTATGCCACGCTAGATGTTTTTTACGATTGTTAGCAGGGAAATTTATCCATCTCCCATCTTGAGCCATCTTAAGTTGCGCATGCGCATAACGCAGCTTGGGTCACGTGTTGAACAGACGCAGTGCTGGATTGTTTGCTGTTTGTTTAACGTGTATTTAAGTAATATTCTATTTAGGTTTTATAGTTAATACGTGTCTTTATATTAAAATGGAACCGTTAAGGTAGGATGTAAAGGGACGCAAGAAAAGGTCAGTGTTTTTGAAGTTTTTATGGCAAAACCTATTTTGGCTAAAATAAATAAACTATTGCTCCAGTACAAACAAGGCAAAGAGGAAAGCTCACTTATAAGTCTTCAATCACTCGGCTCGGTGACGTAGTTGACTAACGCGCTAGTTTCGTGTTGATATCCAAGGTTTCTCGAGTATATGGTTGGCCGTCCAGGTTTATGGTTCCTGGAGTAGCGGTGCCACAATCTATCGGCCGTAATATGACGGCGAATGACATCACAAAAACGTTGTCCGTACAAACAATCGAGCGTGGTTTCCTAGATAGCGTTGACTGTCACTGTCACGCCAAATAGAAATGCCTTCATTTGCATCACGGCCGTCATTACGGCCACAAACAATTCGGTACCTTTTTACACACGTGAGGTGAACTCTTCATTAAATATGAGTCAATATTGGATTAGCGAAGAAGACGAAATATTAATAGATTTTGTGAAGAATCATGAGCTATTATATAATGTGAAGAGTAAAGAAAACAGGAAATCACAGTTAAAGTAAAATCTGTGGCGTGAAATCGGCGGTATACCTGAAAAATCAGGTAGGATATTTTGAATATTTTATATTTTTATATTAAATATAAACATTATTGTCAACATTGATTACATGTTTACATTGTTTACAAATAAGAGGTTTTGGGCTGAAAAATAAAATTCGCGAAACTGTATCATATTATTTATTACAACAATATGTTGACAATTTATCATAGACAAACTATATAATCGATAAACAAAATACAACATAAACATGTTCACTAGGTATAAAAAATTAATCAACGTTATCATTGTTAGTGTTGTGTAGTATAATAATTCTGCCAGTCAACAGCCCCTGGGCTATGGAAGTAGTTCTTGAATATTTCTAGAATATGCGTTGGTGAATTTCGTGCACGGACGTTATTCCGAAAGCATTTTCAGTCGTCCTTCTAGCTCGAGATAGTCGATAGTTATATGCAGTGTTTGATAAATTGCATAAAGATTGCTGTCTCGGATAGGGTTTCATCAAATTTTCATGCAAAGCTAAAGCTTCATCTCCTACAACGACATGTGGTACAACAATATCTGTTCCAGGTAATGCTTTTGATAGTGGTATATTAAACGTATTGGTCCGGATTTTTTTGTCTATATTGCTTTTTAAGTATATACTTGCGTCTCATTATCTGCCTTTGGAACCGACATCGATTGCAACAAATTTGTATTCCGCATCGAGGACGATAGAATAGTACTCCTTGTAATTAAAGAAAGTCTATCCACTGTTTTTGGGAGCCTTTATTCTTCGTTACATATTTCCCGTCAATTGAACCAACACAGCTTGGAAAATTCCATGCTGACAAATATGTATTACTAATTTTTTGCAGTTGCTCCTCTGTTAATGATGGCGTTATTAACATGGACATCCTTTTGCTGATGCTCTCAGCAACTTCTTTTATTATGACACCTGTCCAAGAATGGCCTATTTGATACTGGAAAGCAAGTGATCTGAATGGAATGGTTATCCTGTGGCCAAGTACTTGAAATAAACAAAAAGTTACTATAACACTGCAACACATAGGTTTATTATTTCCCCAATATATAATATAATTATTATTAGAATTTTTTATAAAATAATTACAATTATTGACGCTAATGATATTATTAGGCACTTGGGACCTAAAAAGGCATAAAACTGCCTTTGTGTGTTGTATAATCTTTTTTAACTCGTCAAGACCTTTCATTTGATACCCTACATAACATAATTCGCAAAAATATATATTTTAATTGAGGGAAAGGTTTAAAATTGGTTTTCTTTTATAAAATGCAAACAATTTGTCGCTGAGCCTTGCGGAAAAACAATTCGGTTCAGCGTTCCAAGGCGTATACAAATTCATAATAAAAACACAACTTTCCTATATGGATATCATTCACTGGGAATATTTTAAATATTTAACCCCCTTTTTTGAGAGTTTGAACTGCCGAGGTTTTAGGACCATCTAGACCTTGATATGAATATTAGAGACAAATTTCATCAATTTTGATTGAATAGTTTGGGAGAAAAAGCATGGACGGCGTCGTACAGCGTACGGTGGGTGGATGGATTATCTTTCTATTCGATTTTTGGATTCTGCGGGATTGTAACCTAAAATGTGAAAGTTTGAGGGGGCTTAAAATGATCAGATCTTTGGGCGATTACATAATTGTAAATAATAAACAGAAAATGTTTGTGATGATCTACTTATTTTTGGCAGATGTTGACTTCAGCAAGAGATGGGTCTATATAAGATATTATTACATTAAACGAAAAGAAAAACCTGGCACTGGTTCCAGGGGTGATGCAGCAAAGAAGAGATTTGATCTCCTATCATTCTTAGATGGCCTCAGTTCATCACAAAGAAGTACCATTACCAATGTATTTGGGGATGAGAGTAGTGAAAACACAAATGCCAACGAGACTGTGGCTACGGAGAACGATACACGGATTGACAACGAAGAAAGCGTCATCACCCAAAAGGAGACATTTTGGAGGATAATAAGATGGAGAACATTTGTAATGAATATTATAAGAAAGATGATAAGATTGATAAGAAGAAGAGAAAAATGTCATCTCACTCTGAGGAACTATTGCATTTACTTAAACAAATAACTAAGCGGAATGCCACTTTTATTCAAAATGAATTTGATGAAACCGACCACTTTTTCATGTCTATGGAAAAAATTGTGAAAAAGTTTCCTCGATACGAACAAGCTGAATTGAGGCTGCAGATTTCCACTTTAGTTGGTAATGCTGAATTACAACAGTGTCTAAACCGAAGCGATTACAGCGAGTCAACATCAAGAGAAGTTAGCAGCTGTCACAGTGATGTTTTTGGAGATGTGGTGTCTCCTGTAACAACTGAAAGCTATACACTTACATCAAATTAGCAAGGACATTCACAAAATGCCACAGTTTATGAATATGTAACAAGCAATACTTTCAACATATAAATATATAATAAAATAAACAATAGAGCTTTATTTAAGTAGTTGTCAAATATTCACCTTAAGATAGCACATAATTTTTGCTCTTCGGATATTGGCTTATTGTTTCTGGTGTATATCTTTGAAGGTATGTCTTCTATTATGTAATTCAGTACATAATCAAACAACACTGCTGTTAAACGAAAATATTTCCTGAATTTTTCTTGATTGCAGTGCAAATGACGACGCACTAAAATTTCATATACACCTTCTGTAGCACGGCTTTTATAAATTTAACTTTCCTACGAACGTTTCTTGTTGTCGTCTTCTGATGACTCTTCATCTTCTAAAAATATTAGTAATGCCAAATCAAGATCATCCATTTTCAAATTACAAATTCATACTTTTCACACCGTTACGATGACACACAAGGGCTAGGTTTACATAAACTGGCTACCGTCAAGGAACGACCACCACACAGAAGGCCAACGCTATATTAAGGCCTCTAAATTACCGCACCGCTTACCCCAGGAAACCACGGCTTAAAGCGGGAGCTGAAGACGTCGCTTCGTGACCAGAGCCACTCCAATGCACACAACCGTATACACTTCATAGTGTAGCGCGTTTAAATACATCGCTCTACATGGCTGTGCGATACCTCAAATATAGTGTTTTTTATATGTACTTATTCAACACAATTTGACGATTACAACAGTACACTTTTTATTTTATTTTAAGAATGCAATAATATTATTCATAAGTAAACAACAATACAACGAAACTGTATGACCTGAGAAAAGTAATATGTGAGGATTTTTTAATTTTTCAGCCAGGAAGTTTTTAGTCATTGAGAAAGTTTTAGATAATAGTCTGAAGTTAATCTTTTATTAACTTTTTTTTTCATACGACGATTGGTTTTGCAGAGATAATATTATCAAGTCAGCAGTACGTACTCTAAGCTATTTTTCCTACTCACATTAGCACTCATACTAGATAAAACAATTCTTGTTATTATTATTCATTTAGTACATGGGTTGTTGTTATTATATGTGTCATTACCTCAAATTAAATTTTAATTTAGAATGTTAGTAACATCCAGACTTGCCTGATACAGAGTATTTCGTGTTGTCGTTGATGAACAAGTTTTATACTACCAGTATTCAATATCGGATGTAATTTTGAAGTCGAAGTCCACACATATGTGTTGCTTCCAGTTAGAAAAACGTACTATCGCCATTATTACTTGTATTTTTTTGTAGGGACCTGGAATTTTATCAAACCTAGGATCATACTCGTATCCTTATTTATCTTCATTTCGTCATATTGAAGAACTGCAACTTTTTCACGTGTTTCTTTATTTTCCCCGGCTATCTTCAGTATGCGCATCACGTCTTCTAAAAATCCTTGACGGATACCAACGGTAGAGGCCTATTTTTACTTTCTTGCTATCTTACAGGTAGAGAAAGTATTGTGATCGTCAAAAAAATCGAACTCAAGATTTTGATAAATCTCGACGTTTCATGACCCCTCGAATTCGAAAAAGTTGTTTTTAAATTTCCGTATGCCTGTTTGTCCGCTGTCTTTACCTCCAACTAGAGCCTAAACTATTTTACCGACCGTGCTAAAACCTGGTATCTAGCGTTTTCATAAGGTTGCCAGGAGGTGTTTTTGGAATTGGATAAATAACCCTAAAATTAAGGGTAGTTTACTGAAGAGCCAAAAGAGAAAAAGTCGATTTTCTCAAAATTGGCTCTAACGATTTGATTAAATTTCATTTCTTTCTTTCATTAGTATTTTTATTATTCTCAATTAATATCTATTTACACACATTTTATACAAAAACAAATCATAATAGAAACAATAACTTTTTCCCAACCCCTTGGGGTTCTCAAAAAATACTATATTATGAAAATAAATTAAATTGTTTTTCTGTCTATTCAGATCCCCAAATAGGGCCCAATACATATATATATATATATATATATATGGGGGATTTGTGTTCCCCCCCACACGGCACATGTGACCCGGTCGGTCGTATTTGACCGGTCGACGGGTGCACTTCGCGACACTTTCACTCAACACCACCCGTCAACCTGTCCGATCGCCCCTAACACGGCCTGACGGCCGATGCGCCCGCTATCTGCCCCCCCTACTGAAAAACCTCTCCGCAAGCCCGCGGATACGGCTGTCCAAGGATGGGAGGCCTGACATGGTCAGGAGAACGCGGTTTGGGACGCGGGGCGGGGCCCCGAGGATCAGACGAAGGAACCGGTGGTATACAGAACGGATAATGGTTGTATCTGTATCTACAGAGATAGGAAAATACGGGAGCGGAATAGACCATTTATTTGTTTGTTTGTTTGTTGTTTGTTTATTTTATTTAAACATATAACAATAATAAACATGAATAATAACACGAGAAACATATAGAAACAATCAGTTAACACCAACCCCGAGGGGCTCTCGAAAACTTACATGACATTGAAACATATAAGATAACACAATTAGACAAGATATGGCACCCGGACCATTTATTTTTTCTATCAATTAAATTAAGACTATAGGTTTGTCAAGGGAAAAGAGCCCTGTTGGAATCTTTCGACTTTAATTTCGAAGTGAGCCGTATTTTGAAATAACGCACCTTAGAATTAAACATTGCGAGGTCTATTATACATTAGCGGTTAAAACGCTAGCAACCGCGCCCTTGAATGAAATCCTTATTATCAAGTTAGAAAATAAATTTTCGTCTAGACCAGCGTTTTGACCGCTACCTGGTGGAGTTGAAACTGTCACTGGTGGGTAGTGGTGCCTAGCGGTGGAAACGCGAATCAAACTATAGCAGGCCTCAATGCCACAACAAGTCTTTCAGCAGGAATAATAAATACTTTTCTTCAAGATAGTCTCACGTTTTGCAATATTTTCTTCACTAAACTAAGTACAAAACCACAAACATTATATAGTACAAAAAAAGAACTTCTCTGGGTACATTGTGTGATTCATAAACATAATATGGAACTGTCCTGTTAAGAGACGGTTCGATAATGTTGGGTGAGTCCATCAAGGTTTTTTTTGACGAGTTTTTTTTTGTTGTTGTTGCGAATTTTCTTCAACAAATTAAGTCCCACAATACAGCCTGTACAATGTCCCTTTTTAAACCATTCTGCACAAGTGGAAGCAACAACCGCGGCAATTAAACCGCTAGTGTAGAATCGGCCTAAAACCTGCGCGGCAGTTTCTCGCCTATCGATGCGGCCTCCTGAAAAGGCTCTATTGAGAGGGAAGAGAGTTAAAAGGACGCCGACCGCAAAGTTCTCTCAAGACGAACCATTATGCAGATTAGCCACCCCTTCCTTTACCCCTCTTACTCCCACGTTTTTGAGCCTCTTCTCTGTGAACACCTTGGCTCCCTCTATCTTGACCAAACATCTCGGCTGGTCAAGGGATAGGGGAATAAAGAAACTACTCGGGTCGGTCGAGCTATGTGCCCCAGACACGGCACTCACGGTGTACAAGGTTGACTCAAGATGTCCTTACTCGAGGCATACAAATACTTGTGAGGTTAGCTCATGCCATCCTGGCACAACACTCATGGTGTACAGATATCCAGTGAGGTTGACTCAACATGTCCTGGCATGCCACTCATGGTGTATAGATACCTGGTAAGGTCGACTCAAGACGTCCTGACTCGAGGCGTACAAATAATTGATTAGGTAAGCTCATGCCATCCTGGCACGACACTAAAGGAGTACAGATACCCAGTGAGCTTGACTCAACACGTCCTGACACGACACTCATGGTGTACAGATACCTGGTAAGGTCGACTCAAGACGTCCTGACTCAAGGCGTACAGATACTTGGTGAGGTTTACTCAAGACGTACAGATACTTGGTGAGGTTATCTCATGACGTCCTGATACCACACTCAAGATATACTGATATCCAGCGAGGTATCACGTTTTAATACCCGTTCTCTTTATTCGCATATTTAAATCGGCATTGGTGGTATAGGCCTGAAGTCCCGGGTCCGATTAACGATTCACCTTTTTTTGTTTTTTTCTTCAATTTATCCGATATACATTTCAGCTTCGTCAAAGAAAGAAAAAAAACTTTAGTAACAATAATAACATGGAGGGAGGTCTACTGTTCACAGAACTACTAGTAAGACTTTAGTAATGATAATAACATGGAGGGAGGTCTACTGTTCACAGAACTACTAGTAAGACTATAGTAACGATAGTAACATGGAGGAAGTGAGGTCTACTGTTGACAGAACTACTAGTAAGACTTTAGTAACGATAAGAACATGGAGGGAGTGAGGTATACTGTTCACTGCTATGGAATACCCCTACCACCTCCCCCTAGGACATTTATTAAACTAAAGCCGCAATTGACGCTTTTAAAGGCAATCCTTGTCTCACGAAAATTATATACAACATGAGAAAAAAAATTCAAATTTATTCAAATTCGTGGGTGGACACTTGACCTTGATGATTTGAATAGTGAAAGCTGTGGGAATTTCTTGCACATGTGCCAAACTACCAATCCTAAATTCGCAGGTGGTGGGCGCTAGTAATTAATGTATTAGCTATATTCTATAACTCTTTGTTTGTTGACTTTGGGCACTGTTTGAGCGCTAGTTAAGAACACTGTTGGGCAAGATTAGCCTACTTCTAATATTTATACAACCTTAGGGGGGAATTGGCGCCCCTTGCTTTCAGGCTCCCCTAAAGACATATGACAAGTTTAAGATTTCTAGGTTTCTAGGTTGTATAGGCCCTACTTCTAAGTGCACATCTACAACGTCACAAATACACATTCTCTTTTAGTTATATGATAATGAAGACTATATTCTTATTTCTTTCATTAGTATTTTTATTATTCTTACTTATCTCCATTTACATACATTTTTCACAAAAAAACACATAATAAAAATAATAAAAAAATTTGAAGACTATATTTGTGTACGGATTTAAAATAAGAATATAACTTTTCGTAGATTTTCAAGAAAAATATTTTTGAAGTAGCTCTGCATATACAAGTATTATTAAATGTTGTATAACATGTTTACTTTACAACGGATCTTTCACTTCCAGTGGTGCTTTCGTTATTCATAACGATGTGCGTGCCACGTATTTGCTTTACAACGATTGGTTCTTTATAGTGACACACAATTAGTGATTTTAGCCCCTATAAAGTACAAGTTTATCCAACGTCTGTGAAATGCCACTAACGGATCGGACTCTGTGGCTCAGCCGATGTATGAAGCTTCCATATTACGGCAAGAGATGGCAGGATCGCCCTTTTTCTTTTTAATGAGTTAAGTAAATGTAAAATTTTAAACATATGAGGTGGCCATTTCCAAAAAGTCTGTTGTCCAAAATTTTAAAAATTGAGTTATTGGTTCTACCGTATTCAGTATAGGCTTTTCTATGAGTGAAACCATTCATCTTGTTCCAAAACACACTCTAAGCCCTCTAAAAATGTATTTAAAAGTAGTGCTTATTTCCAAAGTGTCTCTTGTCCGAGCTATTAAAAGCTAAGATGGCGGTCAACTGACATACAAGACTTAAGAAACAGAATGTCTTTAGTCCAACATCATTCCAATTTGAAATCCATAGTAATTTTTTTTCAAAACCGTCTCTTGTCCTTAGACTCTAATAATGTAACCATGGATAAAATAGAGAAAAATTATCAAATAAGCTTTGTTTTACGCCTTTACGTTTTAAAATTAATATAGTGGCAGCCCTGACGAACAGCTGGAAATAAAAATATATGAGTTTTGACGGTAGGTTATGTTGATTAGTTTACTGTAAAGTGTGCAGTTTTTCAAGCTATTTTTCTGTGTTTGAGTGGTTTATATTGATTAATAATAATTAATAATGGAAGAAAATCTAATTCAAAGGACTGTTGTTCCATGTTCTAAAGGTAGAAGTAGAAAACAGGCAAGAAATGTAGAAATGTGGGCAAAAACATTAAAAACGAGAAAACTCTATTCATCTAAAGCTTTACCACGACTTCCTAAATGTCAGCATAATGGTGGTGCACTAGAATGTAAAAATCTTTCTTTACAAGATATTCGTAAATATCATCAATCATTTTATTCTGAGAAAAAGAAAGATGTTCAGGATAATTTTATTCTCAAATATACTATTAGTGAAACTCCTAAAAGAAAGAGAGCAAGAAATGAGCGGAAACAAACTACATTAATGTGGACTCGCTATTTCATTCCAAAATCTAAGGATGGGCAGACAACTCAAATTCAGGTTTGTAAGAAAGCATTTTGTAGTATATTGGGTATTGGTGAAAAACGGGTACAACGAGTTTGCAGACGACATTTTTCCAGTGGAAAACTAGAAACTGAAAATAGAGGGGGAGACCACAAATCCCACCTATTTGTAGATAAAAGGGGGGCTGTTAAGTCTTTCATAGAGAATCTTGTTCCTTTAGAGAAACATTACTGCAGGGCTGCAAATGCTATGAGACAGTATTTACCTAGCTATCTATCAATAGCAAAGCTTCATCGAATGTACAATAATAATGCAGAAAAAGATCTTAAAGTGCCCTATTCTTACTTCTTCCACATTTTTACCATAGAGTATAACCTAAGCTTTGGGTCCCCAGCTGTTGATAAGTGTTCCAAGTGTATACAATTTGAGTTAAAATTGAAAGCAGGTGACAAGACTTGTGAAACAGATTTCATATTGCACAAGAAGAGAAGTGAGGCATACTTTTCCTTATTAAGACAGAAGAATGAGGGGGAGATTACGCTTACGTTTGATTGTCAGAAGAACCAAGTTTTGCCACGAATTCCAGATCAAGCTGCCTACTATTGCAGACAATTTAATATTTACAACTTCACCATCTGTGAAGGGACCTCCACAGATAAACAACCCAAGGAGAAAGTTTTCATCTACACCTGGACAGAAGGCGATGCTGCAAAAGGCTCTGCACAAATTGCATCAGCGGTATTTCATCGCTTGCAGAACACAACCTATACAGGTATTTCTACTGTTAGGCTCTTTGCCGATGGGTGCGGAGGGCAGAACAAGAATTCAACAATGATTTGCATGCTGATTTATTGGCTGGCCAAGTTGGCACCGTCTCATGTAAAGGAAATTCACCTTTTTTTCCCAGTACCGGGTCACTCTTACATTCCTCCCGACCGTGTTTTTGGGAGGATTGAACTAGACCTTAAAGGCCACGACACAATAGTGAAACCAGAAGAGTACTTGGAAGTTTTTGAAAAACATGGAACAGTTCTGAAATTGGGTCAAGACTGTCCCATCTATGATTGGAAGAAAGTGTCTCAAGAGAATTTGAAAAAGCCACAGCAGTGGCACTTTAAGTTTTCTTCTACCAAAAGATTTTTAATCTCCAGAGGACAGACTCCAACGGCTTCAATTCTAGTTCAGGGTGAACCATTTTATTATACTAACACTGGTGTACCAAGGAAGGTTTTGAAACCTAAATTGCAAGAAACAGACTTCAATTTACCACTTATTGAGCCTGGTGTCCCGATAAAACCCCAAAAGATTGCGGATGTAAAGAAACTGTTAACATTGCATTTCGGTGAAGAATGGGAGATGATGGCAGATCTCAAGTTCTATCGTGAAATTATTCAGCGGAGAGAAACAACAGAAGACCAATCGGAAGATGAACTTGAAGGGGGCATTATGGAAGATATAGAAGACTTTTAGGATTAAAGGTGCTTTAATAATGAGTTTCTATTATATTTTTTAATTTGTCATTTTAAGATTGTAAAATTAATTAAAACTCAAAAACTTTTTCTATAATTTTTAATTGTTTTTTTTTGCTATAAATATTAAATTTGGAAATAAACATTTCTGATCTGAGTTATGTGGTAATTTAATTAAAAATTTTGTTTTTATTTTGATGTAATTTAAATCAAAATGTTTGTTTGATAATGTTTCTGTCAATATTTTTATGCAATTAAACAAACTATATCCTTCACCTTGTAACCAAACTGTCTCTCGTCCAATGTTATTTTTTCCAAAACGACTCTTGTCCTCTCTTTTGTTCCAAAACGACTCTTGTCCAAACTTATATAATTAATAATTAAAAAACTGTAAGTAATAGAGAGAAAATAACCGCTTCTAAGACTCTTGGTAACATTATGAATAGATAAAAAGAAATCTTTACAAGAGATCGACAATATTAATGTATTTAAACGTTTTTCGTGATTTGCCGAAAAACATGAAAAGTGGACAAGAGACCTTTTGAAAATAGGCACCTCATATGTATGGATTTTAAAACTGCTTACAATATATTTTATGTCTTCGCCTGTATATTTTTATGATATAGTTTGAAAACCAATGATATTAATCTTATTAAAAATTAACTTTTCAATAATATAAATATAATTCAGAGAGAGACACATTTTATCTTTTAATAAATGAAATTTCTTATACATAATTAAGTGTCAACACGTTTCGTCTTGATCCGATTGAGTACAAAAGACACTTTTTAAAGGAACAAAAATACCGTTTCAAACGGATACGTTCCTCCTAGCATTCAGCATAGCTTTCAAAAGTAATTAAAATTAATTATACGAAACTCCACAATCCGTACAGAATTTTTCCTCCATGTATAAAAATGGAGATTAGATATTTACTCAAAACTCGTAATTCGTAATATATGCGAAAAGAAAAAATACACTAGTAAACCCCATCAAAAATTAAGTTATACTTACATTAAACATTTTTTGGCTCCCATATTAAAATTATTATGATTTTCTTTTTTAAGGAATTAAAGTCCTCACCAATATATTTAGACAATTTTATTTTATCGATATTGGGTCCACAAGGGTCAATACTTCGTATTAAAATTTTGACTTCCGGCTAAAATTTTCTGCTTTTTATTAGGGTTTACACATCTTATGATTATAGCATTTTTATTAATTTCCTAATTTATAATCGTAGGCCAATAAAAAAGGTAAATATTGACTATTGAGTCTAAAATTATATAGACAGATCATTTATGTACAAATATTTCCCCTAAGACGCAGTTGGTTGTTCTCTGGGTATGCTAGTCCTGCACCTCATATCCATAATTATATGGACTAGTTTCTTAATCCTATGCTGTCTGTGTAAACTGTGTAAATAGTCATGTTTAACTTGTGAATTGAAATACATGTATAATGTATCAATGTTTTATTAATTTTTAATATAATATTTGTTCATATTCCTCCAAAAGGGTCTACCTATCCAGCTTATGAAGCTCAGGACGTGCTCCTTTAAAACATCAGGGAAAGCTAGAGAATTTCTTATGACCTTGACCAATGTATATGGGGTTGCAATAATCCCTCTTTTCCCTTCCCCCCTCGAACATTGGTCAATTAACTAGGGTGTTTACAACCCAGGGCCTGCTGAATACTTATCGCAAGTAAAACAGTGTGCCAACTATAGAACAAATATTCAAAAATCAATATCACAATGGTTTTATTTAATACGATAGTATAGCTTAAATAAATAAAATAAATGCATATAATATTTGCAAAATAATCGTATAAACAACACGCTTTACATTATGTACTAAATTAAATACCTATTTGATTATTTTTAAGCATTCTAGATACATGTATCATAGTGTATTTGGCAAGTATATTTACTATAATTTTAGAGTATACACAGCTGAAGTAGGGGTGGTGGTGAGGGGAGTGAGGGGCTAGCTTAACTGTGGTAGCTAGACAGTGTTTTTGTTTTTAGTATGAAGTATTTATGGAGTTGGAATCTTGTTCTTAAAGTTGTTGCTTATAAGTTTGTAATTTTTTGCAGCATACATTTTCTAATTATTAGTAATTGTGATCTTATATAATTATACATAAAATGATTCCAAAAGTTAGGAGTGTAATTTCACAATTTCAAAATGACTTATCAGAAAAAGGTAAAATTAAATTTATTTTCAGATGTAAACGTCTTAGCATTAAACCAATGACGTAGCGATAGAGTAATAGGCTTATTGGGAAAAAATCCTCTCCTTTGTTACTGTTATCATAATTTACGGATCTAAGTAGCTTCTGGAGCATAATTAGGAATTATTAAATTGTTTTAGGCTCATAATTAGGCTCTATTATTGTAATGTTAACTGGACAATCTACCTTATTCCTCCCACCAAGTTCTGATGGACGCTTGATCCATGTAGTAATTCATTTTACTCTTTTTATGTTTTCTTTTTTCTGTGAGTCCGACACCTCAGCTCAGTCGGTAGTTTACCTGCCTACTGAACTAAGGGTTCCGAGTTTGATCTCCGGCATGGCGAAAAAAAATATCATTGGTAAAATTTGGATTACCATTATAATGGTGTTAAATTAACGGCCGGGGTGTTGGGTGCTGTGTCTGTTCTAGATTTAAGTTAGTTTATATGCCGTGTGCTGAGAGCTAAATTCATCAAATAAATGAAAATCCTACCTGTGTGTACTTTTAATTAGACTCAACCAATTTAATTGGGTATGTCACTCTTATTCAGTCAGCAGTGTGCTCATAACACTCTTAAGCCTCGCTAATATTATAACACAACATGTTGGCCAACACGATCTCGATAAGTTGTGTTACAATGTACACGGACTCCAAACTTATTGGGGATGTTGGCCAACATGTTGGTATTGGGAGAGCCGGTCAGAGCCAACAAGCTGTGTTGGGTTGTGTTGGATCATTTGTTGGGGAAAATAAACGACCAACCCAACATATTGGACAAGTTGGGAGGTTCTGCGCATGCGCTAGAGAGTCGCGTCAGTCTCTATCCTTGGCGACACACGTGTTTTGTTTTCAGATTAGTTTAACTTTTAAAATTGGAGTTTGCATAATTTTGTGATAGTGGACTGGAACAAGACTAATACAGTTAAACTAATTTATTTATATCAGAAGTATTCTGTTATTTGTGATCTTACATGTGTACAAAGTAATCAAATCCAATTTAAAAATGCAGGTCATTCATTATCCCCATGTACAAACCTTCAATTCAACGTTAAAAAAACGTTGAGTCCCCCACAGTTTCTTACGTTTTGGTTTTTTCTGTAAGAGTACACTTCCTGTCAACACAATAAATGAAGAAACGGCAAGTAATACGATGTTATTCATGGCTAGAAATGTGTAGACTGATTAAAAAAAAGGTGGAAGATCCAGGATGTTGGTCCAACAAGTTGGTGACAATAAACGCAGCTTACTGTTACAAATGTCTCGTCTCCCAACAGGTTAGCCAACATGTTGGGTCCAACTTGTTACATAATATACGGGGCTTTACTGTGGATTCACACGTTCGTGTAGAGATAATTTAAACTTTTCCAGCGCTTCTACAGAAAACCAGCCAACCGGCATGCGCAAACTTTCAAACATGCGTTATTTATAAACACAGCACATTCTCAAGATGGAGTATCTCAAAATTTATGACGAAAAACGACAATTTATTGGAAGCCATGAGTTTTATCGATGGAAATATCAAACCAAGGCCGTAAGTAAAACATATAGTTTTATTTTAAATACAATAACTTGCACTGATTGTAATATTTTCGTTGTTATGTTTCATGTTTCAATGCATCATGGGTAAACAAAGATTCCCAACTTTCCGTGAGCGTGTGAATAGCTGCACCACTAAGCGGTGCTGACTTACTGCACTGCGTTCAAATTTCAGCGTACGTGTGAATTCACCTTTAGTCTTGACATTTTTACTTAAATATCTGATTATTTAGGTATTGCAATGAACTTCAGTATGGTGTGTTTTGATATTTCATCGCAATTTTATTGGATGATAATCACCGATAGTTTCACGTTTTGGTGTGTTTTGTGCATAGTTCTGGTGTACTTTTATGAAGTTAGAATATGTAGTATGACGTAAAGGTTGATATTCAAACAAGGGTATAAATAAGTCAAAAAAGAGAGACGAGGGAAGTTGGGAGACGAAAAGTTTCCCAAAATAGCTTGCGAGTACGAAATCATCATAAATGTTTGAAAACCATTGTTCTAAACAAGAGGTACTCATGTTTATATATTTCCAGGGGAAGCATCTCTTTATCTTCTTGGCCGACGGTGGTTAAGAGTCTTTGACCCCCAAATCATCCCTGCAACTTTTAGAGTACAACATACCTATTAATTTTCTCAGAATACGTCACTGTAGCCTAAGAGGCTAAAGAAAAAAGAACACAAATTTTTGAGAAACTTACTTACCTAATTACTCTCTAGAATTAAGGAAATATTACACTAAACTTAAGTAGTATCTCTTTACATCTAAAGCTCACAAAATTGTATTAACATATTTGCCAATATCTCAGAAACTATTGGTTTTACAAAGATATGTTCCAAATAAAGGTTTTTATTTTTAATAGTCCACAATTTTACAATGATAAGTTATTTAGTATCTTAAATAGTTGCGGATATAAGTAAATTTCCGCTTCTGTAAAGTACCCTTAAAGTAATTTTCATAGAAAAATGAAAATAGCCATTTTGTTTATAATCTTAATCAACGCCTGGATGCGAATTTTAATCAAAATCTTTATAGCCGATTTTGAGAACATGTTTTTTTCTTTCTTCGTCCTTTATTAAACAACTTTTAATTTTAGAGTTAAACAGATGGCAATGCAAAAACCACGTTTCAGGGTTCAGGGGGTCATGAAACGTCGACATACATCAACATCTCGGGCTAGATTTTTTTTTTCGCGGTCGTAATACTTGACCTTAAGTGTTCAAAAATATATATGTATATATATATTTACGTTTAGCTTGAAAATTACTGGTTTTATAAAAATATGTTTCAAATAAAAAATTGTATTATAAATAGATCTAAATATTTTCAATGATAAGTAATTTCATATCTCAAATAGTTTATGAGATGTGATAAATTTTTTTTATGTTGCATTTATTATTTTTGTAGATACCTAACACATTTAACGAAATTTTACTCTAATTATATATTTTTTACTTTAAGGTTTTAGTTATCAAACACATTTTACAAGAATTGCTGATATATGAAAACGTTTTTAGCTATTAATACCCACTTCATTGGCCGCATTGGTTTAAGTCGTCACTCTCGCTATAGATTAGACTGCCAAGGTGGTGAGGTCGGGCCTCGATTCCGGTCAGGTGTACTAAGTGTGGTTTATCCAAAATGATTTTCCACTCTCCCTCTCATACATTAGAGTAATTTAGTAGGTCTCCATAGGTGCATAACCCGTACGGATAGTTGATGTGGTGATAAAAAAAACTACTCATGAAAATAGTAAATTCTATCAATAGTTGTATTACTTACTACATTAACTAGTGTAGCCTTTTACCTAAAGAGTTGGCTCAGTTACAGCGAGATTGACTGGTGGGATCAACCTGACACGGGAAACGGGACATGGTTATGGTCCAGTCCAGCAGGGATATACATTGCACATAGATGTTGAAGGTTCGATGTTTTCCTCATAAATGGTTTTCAAACATCAAATGTTTTGTAGCGATGTTTCTATGTGTTTTTTTTAAAAAAAAATACTATGTTTTTATTAGTTTTTAATACAACTTTTTGAATTGATATTTATGAGTTTCATATTCATTTATTACAAATACTCTTCAGTTACTGTTTCAATTGGTTTGAAACATATTACCGATGTTTTTAGTTCTATAACATAGATGTTTTCAGACGATGTTCTTTTTTCATCTATATTACTTTATTAATTGGGATACCGATTTCCCCCCTCAAGGTTCATCCAAATTATAGTCTTATTTGAGTGAGATAGAATGTATTTCTATTTGTTTTTTTGAAGAGAGATGCGAACCCATTCATGTAAATAAGTATCTGTGGACACGTGTCAAGCGCTTTAGTCTGGTTTTCTGGTGCTGGGGAGGTTGGGGTTTGAATATCAGATGGGTGTGTGAGGGTGTTTATTGCTCAATGGTTTCCCACGCTTCTTCCAACAAACGCGGGAACATTTCCACAAGAATTCTACCTCACTCTTCCCTAATCCTGAACTGTAGTAAAACGCAGTGGCTTTTGACTTTATTAAAAATAAAAACAATATTGTGAGGAAATGATCATAAACATTTTTGGTTTCGATATTATGGTGAATCTATGTTTTGTGTGATTCCAAACCCAAAAAAGTGGATTTTTCAATTCTGTCTGTTTGTCAGTCCGGTCCTGGACTTGGACATTTTCAGGATGTTTTCGTATTCTCTCTATGTATTTATTTCTTCGATATTATTTTAATAGACTTGAACTATGGCTGGTTCAATTTTGAAATTAAAGTAACGTATTTATTTGAATAAACCTGAATAGGCAATGTAAACTATTTGCTAATCTTAATATTGTTTGTAATACTAAATTTTTTAAGAGACACTTACTTCTTTTTGCCGCCAATTAGGCGCTAGTGTCAGTGAGGTCACTGAATATATATCAGATTGCCATATTTTTGAACTAATTTTTGCTAGAAGTATTTTATTTGAATTGTCTGAATTTAGCTGTTAATGTAAATTCATCTTTTGACGATGTTGTCTTATTTTGAATTGTTTGATAGAGTAACGTAAAATTTTGCTGATGGATTGATTTTGACTTTGAATAGTTTCCAAATTATTTAATTCAATTTAATTGTGGTTTATTTAGACTTCTTTTGTATATTATATAATTTTTATTAACAAGTAGGGATCTTGTTAACGTCCGTAGTTGTGTCAACATTTAATAGTCCCGTGGGAGTTTGACCTATGGCCGGTAAACCAAACTTTTGTGTTCCCCCAAATATCCGTACGATATTAAATTTAACTTCCCTCTCTTTTTTTGGTCTGTATTCATTATAGCGTAGCAGACAACTTTCGTACCAATTTCAAAGATGCCCATTAGGTTATTTTCCTTTTGTAGTCAATAAATATCTGACTAGACATTTACAGAGTAATTTGCTCGGATAATCAACACTTTAAGTTGTTTTGTCAATATTCACGATTGTGAAACTGGCATTGTGTTGTTGGATCGTGTGGGTTGACTCTTCCAAACTGACCTAGTTGACTTAAGAACATGTTTCATGTTTGGTAACATTCGCATGATAGTACCGCGCATTTGTTTAATATGTTTATCAACACAACCTCTGATGGATTTTTGAGGTCATGTAAATTATTGTTTAAATTGTTATTATATTAAATAAAACATTCATATTGTTACCAAATTGTTGCTGATGTATTTCTTCTTTATAACTTTTTGTAGCTTACCCCCACTTTCCTTTTAGTCTAGTGTGGCCGTAGCTAAGAGGTAGTAGAGCGGGTGGTAACATTATGTTAGACTAGAATATGAGAGGGAGATCGGGGTTAGAATCCCGGTAGGGTGTACTAAGGGTAGTTTTTCCAAAACTATTTTCCACTCTTCCTTCACACAAATGCAGGTACACTTCCTCTAAATTTAATCTTACTCATCCCTAACTTATTAGCGTAGTTAATATATATGCGTATAACCTGAACAGGTAGTAAGATGAGGCGCTAAAAACAACTCGTTGGTGTAACTTATTGCAACATTATAACATTATCAATATTAGCACCGCGCCTTACTACCCGTTCGGGTTATACGCACTTACGCTAATGTGTAATGGTAGGGTGATTGTGAGATGAAATGGAGGACCTACAGTTTAACGTGGGATCCGAACCATGGTGGAGGCCTGGCATTCCTCACATTCACAAGTTGTGTATTAATCACAATTTGTGAATGTGTGGAAAGCCAGGCCTCCACCGTGGTTTGGATCCCACGTTAAACTGTAGGTCCTTCATTTCATCTCACAATAACCCTACCATTACACATTAGCGTAAGTGCGTATAACCCGAACGGGTGGTAAGACGCGGTGCTAATATTGATAATGAACATTATAGCAGCCAAAACAATTAGGTAGAATTGTATTTGTTTTCCCTATTCATTCATACAAGTCCTATTTATCTACAAAAGTCATCAATATGTACAGTGTTAAGTTATTAAAGAATAGGAAATAATTTTGAAAATATTAAACATATTAATTAATTAGGTCATTTAATAATCGTGGAGAAGAGTATCAATTCACTCGATACCTTTGAATCGGTATAAATAATCGATCAATCACAGCATCATAATCGATAGATTGGTTATAATCGTCCATCCCTAGTTCAAAGTGATTTAGTTCACTGATGAGAAGTTTATTTTGCCTAGCGCTTCAGAGTCGTTTATTTTTCTCAAATTTCAAGGTACGGTACATTAAGTTCCGTTAAAAGGAGGTTTTTAAAGTTTATTTGAAATAAATTAACTAAAATTCAGTCAATCTCGGTGATCTCGGAGTAAAGTGTTCGCCTCAGGCCCCGATGCTCGTGGGTTCAAACCCATCCGAGGTCTCCGGATTTTTCCTGAATGATAAGAACCCGTAGCACAATTTCCTTCAGAGGGAAAGCAAACCCGTCAGTTCCATGTTGATCTTGGAATGTAAAAGCACCCCTGGAAGGTGTGTGAACATACCCTTCCTGGAAATATTTGTAGGCCCTTTCGCTCTCGCTCATAGAAATTCTCGTGTTCTGATATAATCAGTCAGTTCAGAAAGTGAAGTTAAATATATCCAATAAATAAATAATCTAAAATTTATATAGACCTTTTTAATATGCTGGGACTAAAACAACAAAACATGTTATATTTGAATGTGTTTAGTTGGTATAATTTTTTCGGTGAATACTACTTTCGTGAAGAATATTATTTTCAAGATAGTTTTTAATAGTTTAAAATTAAAATTAAATTAATGGCACGGTGCATCGCACAGACTTTCTCTCTGCTTTACCTAAAAACGAAGACATTTAGTTAAACTCGAGAAACATTGTGCCGGAACATAATGGTGGGGTGGGGGGGAAGGGGGGGGAGATAGAGCATCATATTCTACTAAAGTGCATAAGTGAAATAATATACACTCTTACAGAAACATATTGAAAAGTAAAATCTCTGTAAATCAACTCCCGATTTCCCACAGCTCCATTCAAAAAATATATCTGTCAATAGCTAAGAAATTATTGTTTGTTTTTTCTAAAAATATTTTTTTTAAATATTTTTATTTGCAATGATAAGTTATTTTATATATCTAAAAGTTGCGGAGAAATGATCAAAATTGGAGAAATTCAATTTTTTTTTTACAATCGCAAAACTTCCTTTACCCGAAGGGTCACGAGAAACAAAAAACACATCTGAAATAAACATAAAACATATTCTTAAACACAAAAGTGATAGTTGAAAATCAAATTAATGTCGATGCAAAATGTTTGGAAAATAAAGAGTTTTTTAAGGTGTAGCAGGATTATTCGTTTTTAATGGAACCTTGCATATTATGTTATAATAAATATATTAGGACAATGCTTATTGTTTGGATTTGTGGGCTGGTAGATTTGAGGTAACTTGGTTGAATAGGTGACCGACCACCTCTGTGATATAGTGGTCAGAGTTCTGACTACAGATCCAAAGGTCCCAGGTTCGATCCCCGGTACCCAAAGAACTTATCTGTGAAGCTGTGGTTCTGGGACGGAGTTAAAATCATTCTCGTGAATACAAATGAGGAGCTATTTGAATACACAGGTAGCAGCTTCGGCCTGGAAGAGTGATATTACCGGCTGGAGGGCCCTTTGTGCTGACCACATGATACCTTCTATCAGCCAATGTTGGCACTATCATCGCCAGCAACGCCAGCCTCTCGATCGGTATACATTCTTGCAGAGGGCTGAAATAGTAGGCCTACTGTATATATATAGCGCGTCTAGGCTTAAATCACTCGTAGACTAGTAGTAGAAAGATTAGCCAGTACTAATGTACCGTTTCCCAGGGGACGCGAACGCCCAAATGCACTGATCGTACATCGTTCCGTGAAGGCTCTTTCCATGTTCCGATAAGGTGAGGTGAGGGGATGGATGATGATAATAAATATAAGGGGGCGAAGCTCATGAAGATCTTAACCTAGCTATTCCTCTTTCGAGAAATCCACAGAAACTAGTCGGGAATCGAACTCTGGACCCCTAGACTCGTGCACAGACCACTATATCACGGTGCCCGGTTAGTGGGCCAACTAATGGCATGCTGTTCAAAGTTAAGTTATCTTGTAAGTCATGTAATGATATGTGTGTTTATAAAGTACAAGTTAACGTGGGATTTAAGGCCAGTATTTATTTAGCTAAAAAAGGTTTTAGGCCCAAACAAATAAAATATTGCTCCACTAGATACTTCTTTATGTGATTAATGTCAAGGGCATCGTGGAATTCGACAAAGAATTTTTCTTTCGTGTAAAAGTTTTTTCATCTAATGCCACTACTATGCTTATGACCAGGGCCTCTAAAAGGAATTTTATCAAGAGGTACACACTATTTTTCGGGACCCCTTTCATTTTTTATTAATCCCTTCTAAAAAAAGAAATTAATTAATCAATCCTATCTGAAAAAAATGAAATGAAAATAGATTTATAATTTATATATCTAAAAAAATAGTAAAATCAATTAGACAAAAAAATTATAGTTTCACTAATAATTTAGGAATAGTAATAGTAGTGAAAATGTGAATGCTAGTCTTCAATATATTCAAACCTTTTCTGAGATCCCGGGAAATTCCCAGGCCCCTCTTGGACCCCCGGGCCAGGGTACGATGTACCCCCTGAACCTGGGCCTGCTCATGACCGAGGACAGGATTTTTATTAGAGGTCATATTCTTATTGGTGCATCGCGTACAGTACTCATAAATACTGTAGGTCCTACATAAACTCTTTTCATCACACCCCTGGTTGTATAAATGTGTATTTTACAGGAACTTTTTTTTTGCCATTTTGTATCATTTTAGAATTGTAGGTATTATTTTCTTGGTTTTCATCCTTTTATGGTCATTTTTACGCATTTTTCTAGTCATTTAAGGCATTAACATTAAATAATTAACTTAAATATTTGTAATACTATCGATATTTTATAAAGACACACATTTGCTAGAAAATACCCGTATCAGTGGCCACATAGTCCGACGCGCTACTCTCGTGTTGGACTAGACTGCAAAAAGACGGTGAGATCGGGGTTCAATCCCGGTTGGGTGCATTGAGGGTGGCTTTCCTAAATGGTTTTCCACCCTCCCTCCACGCAAATCCGAGTGCACTTCCTCAAAATTAACACATTAGTGTAATTAGTACATAGGCGTGTAGCCCGAACAGGTAGCAAGATGCAGTGCTAAAAATAAAGGTTGCTAGAATAAGAAGCTAATGTAGGCAATAAACTTTGTGTCCTCTTTGCTTGTCTTGTTGTAAAATACAATTTCCTGGTGAGACATTGCTACCAGGCTGGAGAGGGTTGCGTTGGGAGGGGGTAGCTACTAGTTCTAAATAACATATTTGTAGATCACTGTTGTAATTAGCCGAATTCAAGGGTTTATTTTTTAAACACGCAATTGCATGGATTATATTTCGCTTACGTTTGTGACGCGCGTGTTTGATTTAATCGCGTTTATTCATTACGACTTTTTGTTCATAGCTTAAAACCTTTTTAAAACAAATTTGAAGTAATTTGATAGAATATCTAAGGCAATTTTATCGGGTTTTTTAAAATCATTTTTAGGTCTTCAAAATCCGGTTCCTGCCCTTGACAAATATTTAAGAACTGCTTAGCTTCATTCTCTACAAATAGTAGGATTACTCTCAACATATCTAGGCCTAATTCATAATATTTTATTTATGTTAAATCAAAAGAGTTTTTGTTACTTTAATAAGCAGTTTGACCTTAACTGGTATTCCTTTCCACCACACCGACAAGGCTGTCGATAGTGTTCGCAAGCAGGAGAAATGTTGCACCCTTGTGTGAATATGTCACTCTCTATACCTTGGACTCGACCCGTCACAAATATTAGCCACAGGTGATGGATGGAAGGAGGGAAGGGGGGATAGGAGGCATGACTTTTTCCCCCCCCGACACGCTTTTTTTTACATGAATTTAAACTTTCGTCGCTTGGACGTTGATGTTTTTCTCTCTTAATAATTAAAATATATATTTTGTATAAATTTGTTCGTGGATTACAATTTGAAATGGTTAATTAAATAAAGTCATCTATGAAAATATTTCATGCGTGTTTTTTTATCATAAAATCTTCATATATTTTATAAATAAAACGAACAAATTATATAATCCGCCCCTACCCACTTAAGCTTACACTTTAGTAGCAGTTACGACTATCTGCTGTTTAAAGAGTCCAAACGATAGGAAACTGAATAATTAAAGTTAAGAAAAATACACTGTAATTCCTCTGAACTAGAAGCTGAGAAACCACATTTTGAAAATATTATGTTCCTCTAGATGGTCCAGAATAAAGCTCTGTGGTCAACTGAGATTCATTTATAGCTGATCGTAGTGAGGTACTGCTTTAACTTTACCATTTAACATTTCCATCTATCCGAACGTTTACTACGCGATAACTGTAGAATGCGTGAACCAATTTTAGCTAAATTGGTCGGGGACGTTCTTTGAACCTAGGCCGAACGATGTTTGCACTTAGTTTTTCAATCTGTTTATCCGTTTCAATATGGCGGTCACTCAAAATGTACTTTGTTTAGTAGCCCATATCAAGTTATTTGTATTTAAAATCTAAAGTATTCGTTCGAATACCTATGGCGTTTTAAAACAACATAAAATTGGTCATTTATTTCGATTGATTGACGTCTTAAACTGCGTGGACAACGTTTATTATCTATGATTATATTAGCTATTGAATAAAGTACTCATTTGTTTACTGTCTAACTTTATCACCAGGGAAAAATATCTACTTATAATCCAAGGATAAATTATAAGAGACATTTCAATTGGAAATTCAGAGAGGAACCTTATGAACTTAGAAACGATAAGAACATTAAACATAATTATTAACATGATGTACTTAGAATAAGAATATTTTTAATGACGCTAGAGAGGTTCAAAGAACGATTTTAGTATATTTGAATAAGAATAGAAAATAAGTAGATCAATGCATTAAATCAACAAAATTAACTTAATAGACAACCACAAAAAACATATTTTATTCATACATTCTCTATGCGAATCCAAAATTTTAAATTTCGAATCGAATTTTAGTCTTTGTTCATAAGCTCGAATCAAATGTCATGCTTTGAACATATTTTTGAAATCAAATATTTTTTAAATGAAATACTTCAAATCGAATACGAATAAGATGTTTCATAGTGAAAATAGAAATTTCAAATCTTAAGTTGAGTATCATTTTTAGTGATGACATTTATTTTCGAACGAAAATAAAATGTATGGAATTTTATGTTGTAGATTTGATAATACTTAAATTATTATCTATCGGTGTTAATTTATATAAAAAGTTTAACTATGCTTCATTTTGATTTAGAATTAAATTTATGCCTAGTTTAAAACTCAGATAATTTTGATTTTAAGATTATTATTTTCGAATAGAGTAGAATATGAATCATAGATAAATTTGAATTAGAAATTTAGAAGCTTCGCTCAGATGTAATTACTGTATAATTAAATAAAACAATAAACTGTGTCTTACTTCAAGTAAACTAACTAATATTCTAATTTTTTAAAATAATTATTTGATATTTAAAAAAGGAAATACGGAATTAACTAGTTAACCAGTCACGATGTAAAATTTTATTCGTAGTTAATATAGGCCTACTAGTTATAAAAAAAGCACTCATATAAACTAGCACACTGAAGCCTTTTTCTTCTTCTTCTAGACCATTATAAAACCATATTACCAACTTACAGCTTGGCGTATCGAATTTAAAAATAACAATTTACATGGTAAAAACTTGTAATTTCCCAACACATACACACACCTGCATGCCAATTCCGGACTGTTTTCGTTTCTAGGCTAACATTATGTGATTACGTTGGCCATGGTACGGCCAACACAAGTGATCCTGTATTTTGGCACCGGAACGAAAGGATGATACAGGCCTACACGGGGCACCAATACAAACCGTTAATACACACTAACACTCGCTACAGTAAACATGACCGCAAACGTTTACTATACACCTTCAAACCGTATTGAGATAAATAAAACTATATATTAACCAGTTATTTTGGTGCCACGTTTTAATATCCGTCTGGGCTATTATGTACAAATTACGCGAGTTGTTTTAGGGATTAGGAAAAACATATTAAGAGGAAGTGTATCCACATTTACGTGGTGAGATAGGGAAAAACTATTTGAGGAAAACCACCCTCAATTCATCCGACCTATATTCGAACTTCGATCTCCCCATCATCGGTGGTATATTATACTGCGAGAGTAGCGCCTTAGACCAAGAGGCCACAGAAGTGAAGTGGGTTTATCTTAATTTAATTACACTTAATGAGGTAGGGATGAGGAAAGAAGCATTTTAGAGGTAATTTATCCCGAATTTGCGTGGAAGGAACCTAGGAAACCATTTAGGAAAAACCACCCTCAGTAGACCCGACTGGGAAACGAACACCGATCATCTCGTCTTCGGTGTTCCAGTCTAACATAAGAGTGACACCATAAACTATTCGCTGAAGCGGGTAAAAATAAAATGTAACTAAACATATATTGGTAAGTAATACAAAAATCGGGACAGAGAGGAAAAGAAAGCTTCATAAAGTTCATGGCATCCCGCCAAAATCTACGATGATTTATTATATTTACTTTTCTAAAAATATCTTTTATAATTTATAAAACTCAGTGGCACGTCGCGTAGCCTCAAAAATAATTGGTGTACTCCTGAAGGTATGTGCACCACAGCTGTTCTCAAAACATTGTTCTTTAGGACGATCCATCAAAGATAGTGTTGTTGTTTTTCAAGATCAGTGATCTGCCAAATATCAATTACGTAAAATCGATTTAGTTTATCGTGGAAAGAGATAAAATTACGATGTAATATTTCTAAAAGTGTGAATAAAATGGATATTGACTTAAAAAGTTTGCTCTAGTTTCTCCTTTATACTTAGCATGAACTTACAAATACGAGATGGCTTCTTTAAAACAAACTAAAAATGGTTCAAAATATCAGGTTTTTAAAACAATCCAAGGTTTACTAGCATCGGGCGGACTCTAAATAAAACTATAAAACTTTACTCTCGCTGGGATTCGAATCGACGAAGTCTGTTAAAGATAGCTGGATTAGCAACGCTGTAGTCATAACGACTTGACGATTTTGACCTTAAGATGAGGTATATATTTAACTAGAACAGCACACCAGTAGGGACTAATAGTTTTAGAGCTGTTATAGTAAGGGGAGGAAGCGCTCAGGTCTCACTAGTTGGTGGAGGGGAACAAGCAGTCTACCAGGGGCAACTACTAGTGTTCAAGCTGTTTTAGTGAGGGGAAGCGGCGCTCAGGTCACAATACTCGTGGCAGGGCAATCTATAGCTCTAGACGCAACCCGCACATCGTCACTTTACAGTCTGTTCCTGAGCAGAAATGTTATTAGGAGGTGCGCGCCTGAGTAAACGTGGCAGGTTCCGTTGTAACCGGTATATCGGCCCACTCCGAGAGGGTCTGCCCCGCTACTCCCTGAGCTGGCTGCTAATGATGAGTTGCAAAGGGGGGTATTATGATAATGAGATGAGACCCCGGCCTCCTCCTCGGGACAGTTCTACAGCTACCGGAACTAACGCGTTGGTTGTGGGGTTACCTCTCGTTCCTAAACTGGCTCGCCTGGCGGACACGTTGCGTACTACTCGCGTTCTTAGTGGGATTATTTATTAAGGTAGTACGCCCTGGCTATCGGCGACCCCTAGGTGACATGAGGAAATAGGAGTAGGAGAGGGGTATGTTAAGGAACTCTGTTAGGAATATTTCTGAAAATATGATGTTAAACCGCACGGCTCCTTGGCATTTGCGGCTGTGGGTTTTTCGAACATAGAAAATATTTTAGTAGGGTTCGTAGCTACCATAGACTTGGTCATGCGTATTATCTAACCTAAGCTAACCTTACCTAATATACAAAATCAAGCCAACTGCAAGCAGGGAATGAAGCAAGGCCAGGGTGCAAAATTTAAAATATTGTAATGGGGTTTGAGGTCACCAAAAATGTGTAGTGATGTTTGCTGCCACTATAAACATTTTAGTGGCGTTTGCTTTCTCCATAAACTTTTAGTGGGGTTTGCGGCCTCCATAACCATTGTAGTTGGTTTTTCGGCCTACATATAGTGGGGTTTGCTTTCTCCATAAACATTGTAATGGGGTTTGCGGCCTCCATAAATATTGTAGTTGGGTTTTTTGGCCTACCTATAATGGGGTTTGCTTTCTCCATAAACGTTTTAGTGGGGTATGCGGCCTCCATAACCATTGTAGTGGGTTTATCGGCCATTATAAACAGTGTTATTTGTATAGTACGAGTATAATCTAACTTAACCTAGCCACCTGCATGGGGCATGGACAGGATTTGGACGCAAAACCCCTGCACCCCCATTGGCACCGGGGATTTTTTGATCAAGAGGGTGATAGGGAGCAAAATGACGTGGTGAGAGCTAGGAAAAGTTACAATGTATCCATTCGCCCGACCATATGATCTGCAAGAACATATGCCGAGTTGTTACTGTTGCCAGTCAAAACCTTCACAGCGAACAATTGGTTTTTATTTTTATTTTAGTTTAACAATTTTTTACATGATTGAAACATGAATTTCTGAAAATAACTTTTAGGATGTTTCTTTTTGTGGGAATGAATGGCCTCTGTGGTTCACTTAAAGATTATTTTCAAACGAAATCTTTTAAAATGCTGCATTCTCTTCGTGAGCTATTATGACGAACCAGCCGAAACAATAGCATTCGATGACTTCATACAAACCATCTTCGGTTGTGCTCATGCGCATCTGTTTACAAAATAAAACGTTATATTTTGAAACTATTATTTTGTATGGGTCTTTCTCTAAGTTATAAAAACAGTTATTTATTCTGTTGGCCTGTTTTAAGAAAACACAACTGTAAATATAATATTTTTAATTTATTATTTCATGTATTATAATATCTCTTGTTGCCACAACCGCGAAACAAAAGTATTAATTTTATTAATAAATTTTGTTCTTTAAATGAATTACGAAAATCCCAATTACCCAGTAATTCTTAGGGAAACATTATTAGACTCTTTTTATAACACTTTTGTAATGGATAATATAGTATAACTAAGAAAATAGTTATTATTTCCTAATAGCTTGACTGACACTGGTCATTTTCAGCCAATGTTTGCAGTAAAGAACCTTCTAGCAGTCACTCACATACTCTCCTGCAGTAGATAGGGTATAGGTTGAATACAACGTAGGTAACTGCATCTAAACGTTATTTTATTATTTGTTGAAAAACTCGCTAAAATAATAAACTAGAGTAAAAATACTGTCAAAGATAAGATTACCAGTCTCAATCTGAGACATCGGTATTAAGTCAACCACTAATATTCAAATTTAGAACACAAAACTATACAATCATCAACATTTCAACATGATCTTGAATGAAATTAGTGTGTTTTTGAGCTTGAGAGTTGAGGGAATTATCACTTCCGACGTTTCAACTGTTTTTATTCAAGCCTTCAAGTTTCAAAATAAATTATCTTTATTTCTGTAAAAAAAAAATTGATTGTTCAAGTAAAGAGTAGTAATTTTACTAATCAAAACACCAGAACTTGTTTGAATTAATCGTTTAATCATAAATAAGCTGCAATTATTTTACTTTCTCCTACTGCATAACTAAAAAACAATATGTTAGGGATTCATTGGAATCGTGTGTGTATTAAGATACGTTAAGATGGGAGTGTAAGGTAAGTGAGAAAATGTGTTTTGGCAGTTTTTATAGCAATTTTTTTGTCAAATGAAATGAAATATTGCTTCAGTACAAACATAGTTTAACTTTCTTCACATGATTACCTTAACAGTTATTGAATATCTGTCAAGGGTGTCTTGGAATTTAATAACAACTTTTTTATTTTCATTTAAAAAGCTTCTCATCGTCTTGACATAAATTCACCATGTGGAGAAAATTAAACTCTATGTTTCTACTGGAGTAATATTTGATTTGTTTTGGCCAAAAAAATGTGCTGCTACAAAAACTGCAAATACAGTGATCTTTTCTCACGTGCTCTACACTCCCACCTTAAGTCATTCAATGAAGGGATGCTTCTAATCAAGTTTGTTCAATGTCGCTGGTTACAAGAATCATGATTAAAACGTTTCACAATTTTTTCCTAGACCTTACCCCCTCCTTTATGTCACCCCCTGTAGGAGGGCATAGTAAGGGGGGAGGGGTCAATGTACCATGCCTCCCAAACCCTTTAGTTCCGGAAGTTGTGGCTGGACATTATGGTGGTCTTTACTCCTCCTCGTATAATTTACCAAGACATAATTTATAGCTGGGTGGTGTAAAATTATTTGTTGAAAAATAAAGTTACGTCCATACCTATTAAAATAATATACCGGTACATCTTATGAATAAAACCTGTCATTCGTTCATTATTATCTTGGTGTATAGAAAGAAAATGATACGAGTATCATGCCGATGCGTTAATAATTCTATTATACCAATTCTAAAAGACAACGGAAGATAAATCCAGTCACGTACCGCATCAACAATGCAAAAATCCCTCCGATTAAAGACGCAACGCGAGAGAGAGAAAAAACGTGACTTAATCTTTAAAAACCCGGACCCATTCCGTCAGCGTGATCGCTATCCTCGCGGAAGTTTTTTTTATTTCTCTCTTTTATTGCCACACTTAATCAAATCTCGCGCGGTACGACACCTAATTCGCCCCGTGAAATGATAGTAATGATAATATTATAGTTGTGTGTGTGGCTGCCGCGTATCGAATGGGTGTGGGTGTTGTTACAAGTCGTGCGTTCTAACAGTGGAGCGATGGTCCTGGAACCTGGCGGCCAGTGACACAACTAGCACACTCCAGTTGTGCAAGCCTCGGCGGCTTCAAGGTAACACAGGCTCAAGTCCAATTATGCATTTACTATTTAGCAACGCGTCTTACTACCCTTGGGTTATACGCTTAAGTGTTAATTACGCTAATGGGCTAGGTATTGGGAAGGTTGAATTTAGAGGATGTGAACCTGCATTTGCGTGGAGGGAGCGTGGAAAACCATTTAGAAAACCCCCTCCCCAGTTCATTCGAGGGAGATTAGAAACTAGATCTTCCCGTCCTCGTCAGGCTAGCTCAACACGAAACTAGCGTGTTTGCTAACTATGCCACCTAGGCGGGTAATTATGTATTACAAACATATTTGGCAGACATCAGTGGTCAAATGGCTTAACGCGTACACCTTGTGTTAGAGACTGAATTGCTGATGACAGAGAGATCGATGTTTGAATACCGTTCGGGTATATTTTTTCCGAATTTTTTTTTCCACTGTCATTTTATTCAAATGTCAATACACTTCCTCTAATTTTACCTTGTTCAACACCACGTCTTACTACCCGTGTGAGTAACTCACCTATGTAGTCTACTAATTACACTAATGTGTTAGGGGTAAAAAGAGGGTGAGTAGAAAACCGTTTAGAAAAAATCACCCTCATTACACCCGACTGGGATTATAGCCCTGAACTCATCATAAACGGTAATCCATCCATCCCCCGTAGAGCATGCTGCCACCAAAGCGGTTAAATTCTACGTTACTCTTTCCTAAAACATTAGCATAATTAATAAATATTCGTATATCAGTAGCGGATTGTGAGATACAGTATAACAAAATAAAGTACTATATCGTATCCCTATTCATCACTTTAAAATAACCCTAAAAATTAAAGAGCTTATTAAAGTTCCCCTATCGCTGCGTCCTTTTATTCAAGGAATATTTTGGCGAATGAGCTTAATTTTTACTTTTAATTTAAATAAAAGCTTATTTATAACTTGATTTAAAGTAAACGTGTAATATATTGTAATAATATCGGTTAAAAAAGCGCCGCTCTTTGGGCGTCAATAATAAAAACTATGTGATCAATCTCCCCGCTTCGGGCGTCGATTGATACACATCGGATTAATTCCCTGTTATTGCTGTGATGATTTTATAGGTTGTCTAAAGCTCCGTTATCGAGCGCCTATCACCACTGTACGGAAAATATACCGTCTAATCAGCTGTCTATAGCCCCGTGTTCGAGCACTAATTAAATCGGTATTAATATTATTAAAGAAAGAGAAATGTTGTTGGCTGTTATTTCACACACGGTTTATTTATATTACACCAGTAAATTACTAGCACATATTTCAGTTAAATGTTTCTTATCACTGCACATTTGTGATATTGAAGTAACTTATATTATAATGTGTTGGACTGTGACTGACTCGTGCGTGAGCGAGGTCCCGGAGATCGTCCTCCTCATCGTCGTCGGGGTCAATTGCAATAGTGTACTGTATCTAAACATACGCACTATGGTCTATATATGACATACCCCTTGCATTTTCTCCCTTGGTCAACAAAGTAAAAACTAACCAATAGACAGAGTCCTGGCGACACGTTTTATGATGGCTAGCTTCTTATTGGTATAAAGAAATGACGTGCTCTGCCAAATACTATGAACTTGTTCTCTTTAACGAGAAGCGACGCAGTTGCGTTTTTACCAGAAAGAAGGTATAAAAAAATATATTTTAGGGGTGAAGTCCTTTTCACATCATTCTAAGAAACGCGTGTTCGTTCATGGATGAATCTTAAAAGGATACTCTACCTATATTACTTTAAAGAAAAATTACCTTCATTCATGACTTTTTACATAATTTAGATTATTCCAAATCAATACATTACAATTACCCCCCCCTCCCCCCATTTGCTTATATCTTAAATGAGTTCAATGAATTTGATGAATTTAATGAAGTTTGATAGAAGCAAATGCTATTCTGTGCAAGAGTAAAATCATCAACAAAATTATTAGAGCCATTTTTTTTAAAATAAACATTTTCAAAATTAGTTAACTCTCCTTGGAAAAACATGAATACATTCTAATTTATCATGAAAAAAAGTAATCGGATAACCATTTTTAACAAAATGTTTGGAGCCATTTAAAAGAATTCCATCATAGCAAACCAACCCTTAATAATTTTGGGTTTAAATTAAAATCCATGATTTGGTCTTGAAGTATTACCGTTGATATAACATCTAAATATAAGAATTGAATGAAATACTATAACTGGTTTGTATTTTATAGTTCCGAGTAATATTGACTTGCATACCCTGTATTCATTACGGTACATTGTTAGTATAATCAAATCTTGTAGATTACGGTGGGCAGGACAAGCAGTGTGAATGGTTTAATCTAGAACTTAGTTCAGGGTATTGACTGATAAAACCAATGGGAATAGATCATTGTAAAGGCCTAGACGTTGATGGTAGGGTAACGTTAGAATGAATCTGAAAGAGAGAGGGTGTAATAAGGTGAATTGGATAGAGCTAGCTCAAGATAGGGATATGATTTAATGAGATGGACTGGATAGAACTAGCTCAAGATAGATAAAGGGTTTAATGAGGTGAACTGCATAGGACTAGTTCAAGATATGAAAAGGTGGCGTACTTTTGTGTGTGTCAATGAACTATTGAGTTCCTAATCCTATAGAGTAGGTAAGTTTCAGGTATACTCCATTCACTGTAGGAATTACTCTCTGTAAGGTCTTTTTCCTACCAATATCCTACTATATAATAGATTTCTGGTAGGGAAAAGGACCTTTCAGAAGACAATTCCTACGGTGAACGGAATTTAAAGACAAAGGGATTGACAGATATATTTAAAGGACCCACTTTTTTGAGATCGGGTACATATATAACTTTATTATTCATCATAATCTCAAGGTAAAATTTTTTCTCGGGACTACGATACTTTCTCAATATGAGACAGTAAAAAAAATAAACTGGTTGGGTTGGCCCAAACACGTTTTGTCGGAAGTCCACGTCTTTCTAGGGAAATACATTATTTTAATTCCTAATTTGCGACAGATCGTCCCTGGAGATCTAAAATGTTACACTTGTCTGTCGTGATGGCTCGAGGGGGGAGTAATAATAACCAGAAACATTTTCACGAAAAACTGTGAAATATTTCCTATGAACGTAAAATATGTAAATACCGTATCGCGGTCGAATAGAGCTCATTCACGTCCGTCGTGGAGAATTGTTACGGTTGCTAAGCGTTTCAAGGAACGGTAATAGTTCGAAAAATAAAAACACGCCCCCTCGACCCGCACCTCCCCTACACCTACTTCCTCCCCCCACCTTCCTTTTGCCTATATTTAGTGGTCGAAACGTCACACAAGTGAATCTGAGTCTTTTCGACTCGTAAAAATTTGGCGACAAAGATTTGCAAAGTTAATTAGACATTGTGGTGATTTTTGGGAGAGGAAAAGTATATACTTAAATATAGTTTCATTTTAATTTCCACTTTTTCTTCATCATATAGAGAATTTATTGTAATCTCGAACCTCTTTCAAACTTCTAGAGCATGATGGATCTTGACTCCCTGAACTCAAAAAGTGCGTCTTAAAATGTTGTATGTGTCTCTGGGGAAACAGCCGAAACTATTTCAAATCAAACTTGAAATGGTCATATCTAAAGCCCAAATTGCAATTTTGATTCTAGCCATGAAATCAAGGGTAATTTACTTAAGACCCGCCTCGGTGGCATAGTTGGCTAACGCGCTAGTCGTGTTGAGCTCGACTGCTGAGGACGGGAGATCGAGGTTCGAATCTCGGTCGGGTGAACTAGGGGCGGTTTTTACTAAATGGTTTTCCACTCTCCCTCCACGCAAATACTGGTTCACTTCCTCTAATTCAACCTTCCTAATTCCTAAACTATTAGCGTAGTTAGTACTTAAAGAGTATAACCCGAACGGGTAGTAAGACGCGGTGCTAAGACTTATTTATTTGAGTTTAGTCTACCAAAAGTGATTTTTGAAAATTTGAAATTTAAAAAAAAATGCCTATAATAATTTTGTTTGGAATTTTTAACAGAAAAGTCATTAATATGTTTCAGTGGCGTTTATTCAATATAAGCAACGCTTCCTTAAAATAAAAAAAGAGGAAAATAAAGTTAAAACAAACTATTGTAATTATAAACCTCTCCAACAAGTAAACTACTAATAATAGTTGAGGTGGCATATTTTCTTTCTAGACTATAAAGCAAGCAATTCTCTCTCAGGCTGACCGGCCAGCCAGCTGGTTTCACTCTATATTCCGCCAATCGTTTGTTTCTGGGTATGTTCGGCCCTCTTCGGGGAAAGGGAAGCATAGTTTTCCTTGGAGAGTATTGGCCCAGTTTACTTTCGTGATTGATTTATAATCGTAACTAATATGATGTTAAACCCTGGTTTTTAGGTTATTTGTTGCAATATGTATTGTTTCTAGATATAATAATGGGCACTATATTACAAAATAATATATTCATCACCAATTTACAGAAAGTTTAGTTTTATTTTACAATAATATTGACGCTTGTTTGATCCTCCGAGGGAAGCGGTTGGTTTCTTTGCGTACTGTAGTAGAATGACGAGTGTGTCAACAAGTGAAACAGTGGAAGAGAAGGGCTGCTGTTTCAAAACTCATTTTGGAGCCTAGTTTTTTGTTTTAGTCTTTTGACGAAAAAAAGAAAAACTTTGAAACAAGCAGACCCACTTCCATCTTTAGGCAACCTATATATATATATAATAATACCCAAAACGTTGACATTTCAATGCTCAATTTTAAAGTGTTTATTAGTTATTGGGGTGTTGGGTTGATGGAAAATTATATAGTTGACCTTACTATTTACAAACAATAATAGCGTGTAGAATAAATCCGTATTTTGTGATATAAATAATATTTGTAAAGTTATTAAAAGGTATACAAAGGTCAAACTCATTTGTAGGCCACAACCCAAGATACAGCTTCAACAATTGTAAATTGACCATTATTATTTTTATTATTTATTTGAATTAGAATTACAATTATTATTGATATATATATATATTAATGATTGAGTTTTATTTCTAATATCACCAATTATTTTGTTTTATTGTTTTATTTCATGAATAATTTGTGTTTACCCCCTCCCCCTTTTATTTCTTTCCCATAATTATTTAAACTCAACAAAACACCTAGGAAGGACCAGTCTTAGCTTCCAATTAAACTAAGGTCCATCAGACCCCCTTTATTGTTGCCTCATTGCTTCCCCTGGTCGAGAATTGACCATACGCCACTGATATGTTTATAAAAAAAAATCTGAAGAAACCTCATATAAGGTTAGTTTACTGACAACAGATTTTTATAAAATGTTGTTCCTAATTACAATAGACCAAATGAGAAAGTATGTACGGTATGATTATGACGTACAGTTTTTGTTTTTTAGGTAGGTATATTATAGCCCAGATAATATTATTAGCTGCCTTGAACTCGTGACAATAGGAGATATATTCCTAAGTGATTTAATTTTTAATTTTAACTTAAAAACGTGCTTCAGGGACCGAATGGTCTGAGGCGTCACTCTAGTGTTAGACTGGCCTGCTGATGTCGGGGAGACTGGGGTTCGAATTACCAGTCGGATATATTGAGTGTGGTTTTTATAAAGTGGTTTCCCACTCTCCTTCTACGCAAATGCGAGTATATTACCTCTAAAATGCGTCCTTTCTTATCCTTATCTCACTAGCGTAATTATAATTTATTTGTATAACCTAAACAGATATTCAGTATTACGCAGTGTTAAAAAAATATTATGACGGAAACTCCATTTAAAATTCCAAACCGGGATTCGAATTTGAGCCCCCTATGTACTCTCAGAGGTTAAGTAAATCCCAATGGGATGGTTTTAATTATTGAATCTCGGTAATATTGTGTTATATCAAAGACTGAGAAGATGTATATAAAACTAACTTAGTTAACTTCAACTTAATTCAACTCAGTCTAACGCGCTATTCTCGTGTTAGATTAGACTTCCGATGACGGGAAGATTGAGGATCGAATCTAGGTCAGGTGTACTGAGAATGTTTTTCTAAAATGGTTTTCCAATCTCCCTCCACTCAAATTCTGTTACATTTCCTTTAAATATAGCCTTTTCAATCCCTGAAACCATTAGCGTACTTAATACATAAGCATATACACCGAACAGTCAGTTAAGACGTGCTAAAAAACAAACTTAAACTTATTACAGCCTAAATATGTTATTATGATAGTTGTGAAATTCTAAATTTGTGTTTAAAAAGTTCCAAAATATACATTACTTATAAAAGCATCAATTAACATAGGTTTTAAGCTTTTTAATTTATGGTTAAGTTAATTGTTATGTTCTAAGTTTGATAGTGTTGTTATTTATACATGTAACAAATCATCCTACAGTAAATTTATTACGTTTTAAGTGTGTGTGTGTGTGTATATATATATATATATATATGTGTGTGTGTGTGTGTGTATGTGTATGTATGTATGTATGTATGTATGTATGTATGTATATACTATGTATGTATGTATGTATATACTATGTATGTATGTATGTGAGATGTTACCATTATGTCAGAAATGAGTTCTATTGTTTTGAATTTTCCTTCCCTATCTCGGACTTAATTAATTAATAATAATCGACTCTTAGAGAGATTGTCTTGCAAAATGTTTTCGTTTTATCTTCAAAGGCACAGAGAAATCATTTCATCACCTTGGGGGGTGGGGGAGCTGAAAGGGGGAGAAGGGAAGTTTTTTTATTGTGAGCGTACACAGAAACCAATTGTGTAAGACAATTCTGATGACACAGGGAGATCACAATGGAAAACATTCACTCAATGATAGGCTACATCCAGATTGTTTCTTTCTTAATGACATGGAAGAGAAATAACCATTTAGACCAGACGGTGATACTTGTATGGCTATTAGATGAAGGACGCAACTCTGAGCAACTTTTACCATATCTCGAACTTTGTGGGCGTGGGATCTAAGGTACAGGGCGTTGAGACTGGATCCGGCAGTCTCCTGCCTATTTGTTTCTGTGGCTTCGTGTCTTACTACCCAACCGGATTGTCTGAATATTTACACTAAAGAACAGATGTCGGATTTTGATGACATAAAAATTCTAAAAGAACTAATCAAAAATTATATATAAGTATGAATAAAAGCTCGTAATAAATACACACGAGTAAATAAAACACGCACTTTACAAATAGAGGCTAAAATATCCATGCAATATAAAGCCTCTTACAACAAAACTCTTGCTTTCTGCTAAATATAATATCAATTTACAAATATCTTACCTACCCCCTCCCAACGCAACCCTCTCCAGCCTAGTTGCAGTCTCTCACCATGAATGTGTATTTTACAACCAGACAAGCATGTCTAAGAGATTACTAAAAAAGATACAAACCAAAAAAATATGACCTAAAGTTACTAAAAATGACCCATAAATTATGCATTTCTACAAACAAGAGCTTATGAACTAACTTTATGTACAATACGTATGGACTTTTTATGTGGTAAAAAAAATATGACATGTCATCAAAATCTAAGCTCTACTAATGAGGCAATTTAGGAGGAGGATAGACTTGAGAGGAAATTCACCTGTATTTCAATCGAGGGAGAGCTGAAGATCATTTAGGAAAAATAAAAAATAGCGTAGCAGTACACTCGTCTGGGATCCGAAACCTAACCTCCCCGTGACAAAAGATGAAAGTTTTATTCGGTAATTTTTCTGTAATGGTGACTTGCGCTCTAATAAGTAGTGGAAAGGGTTGAGTTGGGGTAAGAAATAAGTACAGGAAGAGGGGAGGGAGGAAAGTTATCAAATACTTAAGCCAACCTTAAAATTATATTAATAATCTTATCCATGAGAAATATTATATATGAGCTATTGGTTTTATAAAATAAATTTCAAATAAAAGATTTTAATTTTTAATAATATTAAAACGTTATAGTAATAAATCATTTCGTATGTTAAATAGTTACCAAATTTAATCAAATTTGTTAGAGTGGATTTTGAAAAAAAAAAAAAAAAAAAAATT
>CABFVX010000506.1:196966-234233 GCA_902151425.1 Timema shepardi | reverse complement strand
GGTATTTTTAAAAAAAAAAAAAAAAAGAAATGTTTCTTTCTCTTTTTTTGCCCTTCAGTAAACTACTCCTTAATTTTAGGGTTAGATTTCTAATTCCTTCAACTCCTCGGAAGAACATTCAAACCCCAGATACCCATGTTCAGCTTGATCTTTAAAACTGTTTAGGCCAAGATTTAGACAGACAGACATGTGGCATCGCGAAAACTTTTCCTTCTCAAGACGTCATGAAACGTCGACATTAATCAAATACCTCAAGTTAGATTTTTTTTTTTTGCTCACAATACTTCTCTCTCCGAGGCGTCGAGAGAAAGTAAAGGTGATAAAATATTCACATATCACATTGTACTGTTGCTTTTTTCAACTGAAGGTGTTTTTATTTAAATTCAAACTGAGTTATCCTCGAAAACACTTTGAAACCATCACAATTCCAGTGGTACACCTTGTATATAAAGGTGGGGTGGAGGGAAACTCAAGTTAAAGATGGTTTTGTAATTTTCGTAACAGCAAAACGTTGGTCAGAATAAATACAATATGGCTACAGTAGATAAATTGAGCTTAATTTTCAGCACAATAGTCTGAACAGTACTTAAATATTTGCCATGGCCTTTGTAGTATTTAAGGGGAAACTTTTAAAATTAAGATAAATAATAATCTTGTTCGAATTCCGGAATACCTATAAGAAATATTAAATAACGGTTGATATCACTACATGTAAAATATTTTATTAAACTTTTCTACTGATGCAATATTTTATTTATTATAGCAAAAAAAGTTTTTTTCTTATAAATACTGTAAAATTATTCACCTTAACAGGCGTTCCCTTCCATGCCATCTTAATACAACATATAACTTACTTCCTCTTCCAAAAACAAAGGTATTTCAAAGTTTAATTCTTTAGTATTCAATCGTAATTCTAAACAAACCTACATTATATCTACTTTGGTTTTCCTAGATATTTACTGAGTCTACACTGGATTTAAACAAAAAAATATCGCCCCCTACAAGCTGTATGAAGAATGGCCGGATCCCATCCAGACGGGCTGTACGGTATCGAAATTAAAATCTCCCTCAGCCAGAAGTAACATAGAATCAATTACCCTCTTTTTTTATATATATCCCTTGCGAGCAATCCTTCTTGGAGCGGTGTATATACATATCTGTATTTTGTAACTTATACAGCAGCGAAGGTCGTCACTTCCGTAACCCCTATTACGGCACGAAAATGATCCAAGGGTTAGGCGGAGGGTAGGAGGAAGGGAGATTATCTGGCCTACCTTGGATTCGCTCCCCCGCATGTACGGTATATCCTTCCTCTCTGTCTACCTCTACGGTTTACATCTTGATCCTGTATTTATAAACGCGAGCGTTAAAAGTGTAATTTCTACGTGCCTCGTAACCTCTACCCGAGTGAGCCCGAAGGTTTGTGTTGTTATTTGCGACTTGTAATCTTAAAAAGGTTTAACAGCTCTGTTTAGATTCTTCTGGGACCTTCTGGACGCGTTCAGTGCTAGATCGGGTCATGTGGGTGGTCGAGAATTTTCTTTTGATTGGGTTCGAAAGTTGTTTTTTTTTGCACATCTACCCGTGTATTTAAACTATTAAACTAGGGATGAGGAAGTTTAAATTTAAAAGAAATGTTTCCACAGTTGCTTGAAGCGTGGTTGGGAAACTATCTATTAAATACCGCCCTCAGTACACACGACCGTTTTTTGGATCCAGATCTCCGCGTCACTTTAGTTCAGTCTAACACGGGAGTTACGCCTTAGACCATTCGACCACCGATACGTGTTGAAAACTATTTTATTTTTAGTACAACCTGTTTAGATTCTCATAAAATATAATAATTAATATAATGTTAGGGACTAAACAGGTTTAATTTAGAGGAAGGGTAGTCGCATTTTCGTAGAGAGAGGATGGGGAAAAATTTATGAAAAAACACTCTCAGTACATCTGACCAGGAATTGAGCCCCCATGTCATCGGCAGTCTAGTCTATTGCGAGAGTTACGCCTTAAACCATTTGACATGTTTTAACACACCTTATGCTGGCTATCCGCACATTTATTTACCTCCGTGGGCTAAAGCGTCAAATCTCGTATAATTTTATCCACGAGTAGGTCAGGATTCGAATTCCAGCCGAGTGTACACTTAGGTTTTTTTCTAAGTGTATTTCGACTATACCTCCACAAAAATTCGGATACATTTTCTCTAAATTATACCTTCCCATAGCCACGCCATTAGTGTAAAAATGAGGATAGTCCTGATGGGTTGTAAGACGCCGGGCACATAAAGAAAGTATCCGATTATGTGTACAAATTAAGGCTACAAGGTACAATGGAAAAGGAGGATTGTCCAATTTTAACTGAAATTTAGCTATTGCTGCCATCTGTTAGACAATCATGAGACCTCTCAAATGCACAACACGGGGTTACTCCTAGATAGCTCAGTGGTTAGAGCATTGACGTACTAAGCTAAAAGTTCCTGGTTAGATTCTGGTGTCCAGGTGTAATTTTTCAATTTTCTGAATATTTACTTTAGAGTAGGTTTAAAAGAGGTGTGTGTCATATTTAATTTTTTTTTTTAATACTAGGGTCCGTACGGGTTTTGAGATATAAGAGTCAATGTCCTGAAAAATTTGTAAAATGTATCCTCCCCCATTAAAATTGAGTTGGGATTATAAAGTTATAATTTGGGGGGAAAGTATTGGCAGTCATGTATAGAGGATTTTTGTAAACTATTAGTTAAAAATCACCTAAGTTCAGCCAACTGGGGTTCGAGCCCCTTCCTCTCCATAGCTATAAAACCAAACTAGACTGTTGGCCTTGGCTGCGTTTCCACTGGTGCGGGAAGTAACAGTAGTTACTACAACTATATACTCTATTGAAACAGGATTAGGCGGGTAAATGTTGCGAAAGTTTTTCATATGGAAAATTAATGGGAAGATCCATTATGGGGGGAAAATATTGACACCAATGGACCTGGCTGGGATTGAACTGTGACTGTAAGGGTCAGAACTCAATACATTATTTGCGCATCGTCGAGAACGGCAATAATTACTACAATTTAACTGTAGCCTAAATCCCAATCGTACATTCTATTTTATGATTAGGAACAAACATTTTGAAAATGGGCCATCAGCAGGGCCCGAATTTTGATGTAATGTATTTTTTATTGTATGACTCAACACAAGCTTATGTGAAGGTTATATAAATACTGTGTATTATCCTCAGGTTGTGGAAACGTTTTTTATAACCTATTTTTAGGTAATTTATTTTTAATTCCTGATTTTTATGTTGAATATTCTTCTTTTTTTGTGTCATTTATGAGTCATTTTTAGGAATTTTTGAGTAATAGTTAGGCATTTTAAAATCAATTTTAAGCATTTATGCTGAATAAGTTTTTTTTTAATAAAAACAATATTCTATAAATGTTTGAATACTCAATCATATAATATTTTTACAGCAAAGATTTGTCGGAATAAGAAGATAATTTAGGCCATGAACTTTGTATCTGCTTTGCTTGTTTGTTTATAAACACACATTCCTGTTGAGACACTGCTTGCTACCAGGCTGAAGAGTGTTGCGTTGGGAGGGGGGTAGTTATTACTTCTGAAGCAGACACGTGTGACTCAATGTTAGATTTAGCAAAATTCATTAGTTTATTTATTACAATTTTTAATTGTTTATTTATAATATGTTAGTTTACAAGTGTTAATTGGAGGTTCAATTTAATAGTGTGAATTCATTACGATTTTTGATTATAATTTTAAGTTATTTTTTAATAAATTTGAAATAATTTTTGATCATTTTAAGTCATCAAATTCCAGGCCCCGTTTATCAATAGTAAACTTCCATTAAATTAATTTATTCGACACAAAAAACTGTAACTTATAGTAATATTTATAATGTAAAACGCACTCAAGATATCAATCTTGAATAAAAATCGTTCCAACTAGTTAGATTTTTATAGAATTGGTCATCATAAACTGTTATTAACATTAGAGGCATAATAATTGAGATAACAATGTGGGCAGTAGGTTTGACCATTCATCTAAATATTAAGGTGGGTAGGTAGGTATGCGAGAAAAGGCCAGTATTTTTGCAATTTTTATAGCAACATTTTTTTGATCAAAATAAACCAAATAATTCTCCAGTAGAAACATAGAGCTTAATTTTATTTACATGTTTATATCAACATTTTTTGAATCTCTTTCAAGCGTATTCTGGAATTTAATGATAACTTTTTTGTTTCATTTAAAATGTTTCTCATCTAATGCCGCTATGCTCATGACAGATATTTATCAACTGTAAATATTACCGTGTGAAGAAAATTAAACTCTATGTTTATACCGAAGAAATATTTTATTTATCTAAGCCAAAAAGGTTTTGCTATAAAACTGCCCTTATCTCGCGTTTCCTACACCCCTACCTTAAGCTTTAAACAAAGCCATTTAATGGTTTCAGCTTCATCATAATATCAAGGTAGAAACTGTCACGATTAAAATGCTTTTTCTATGCACAAAAACAAAATAAAATCTAAAATAAATATATTTCAAATCCATGCAGGCATTTTTATTTCGCTGCGACTTAGTACCTGCTAGGGTTTAGGCATACATTAATATCGCTAATAGAATATGGATGATTAAGGTAGAATTTTAGAGGAAGTGTACCCGCTTTTGCTTGCAGGTAAAGTGGGAAACCACTAAAGAAAAATACCACCCTAGTAAACCCGACAGGGATTCAAACCTTTATCTAGCAGTCACTGGAAGCTCAGTCCAACATGAGAGTGACTCCTTAGGCCATGTGACCATCGATGCGGTATGTAAGTCTGATCAGAATCCCGTTCAGTTGTAGTGAGCCTTATTTTTACTAAATTGTTTTTATATATTACCTCCATGCAAACGTGGGTACACTTTATCTAAATAAAACCTTACTCACCTCTAACACATTAGCGTAATTAGTTAATATATTACCCACTTCAGTGGTCGAATGGTCTAAGGCGTCATTCTCGTGTTGGACTGGCCCGCTGATGAGAAGATTGAAGTTTTAATTCCAGTCGGGTCTACTGAGGTGTTTCCTAAACGGTTTCCCACTCTCCTTCCACGCAAATTCAGGTAAATCACCTCTAAAATGCTTCCTTACTCATCCCTACTCCATTAGAGTAATTATAATATATTCGTATAATCTGAACAGGTAGTAAGACGCGATGATAAAAAAACAAGTGGTTCGTGGGGCGAGAAATGGCAGGTTTTTATCTCGTTCTAGCACGGAGAGCTTCTTGTGGCCTACGTGTAAGGGGTGGCTCCGATGAACTGGTCGCACTTTGCTCTGAAACCAAATTATACACCTCTGACTCTTCAAGCCCTTCAATTACTAGATCGCGTGCAGCCACGGAATTGTTGGTGCAATACGACTCCCTCTTCTCTCTCTCTCTGTCCAGTTCCGAAACACAGGCCGATCATATCTCATTGGGGTGTGGGGGAGGGCGGGGGGCAAAACAATTCAAATTTAATGGCTTCACGTCACAACAGCTCCGACTTTTTTCAGCAATACCAGAAATATTATTACATAGTAGGGTATTTGTAGTTCCTTCAAGACATGAACTTTTCTCAAGACTCATTACGTCTTATTTAATATAGAATGTATTGGATGTATTTGGCTCTGTGACCCACTTAGGTGTTCGAATGTTTTAAGGCGCGGTTTCAACCTGGGGTAGGCGAATAAATCTCAGGAAACGTTAATTACAAATATATATTATATATGTATACAAGTAGGATATATTGTATAGACTTATATATTATATATTCTTTTAGCATCGCGTGTTACTGCCCATTTGGTTTATACGCTTATGTACTAAACGCTATTGGTCTTAGGGATTATGGGGTTATACTTAAAGGATGTTTACCTGCATTTGCATAGAGGGAGAGTGGAAAAACATTTTGGAAATCATTCTCAGTACACCCGGCCGAAATTCGAACCTTGATCTCGCCGTCATCGATAGTATAGTTTACTGCGAGAGTAACGCGTTAGACCATGTAACTATCTCTAGCGGGTCTATATTATATATATATATATATATGTAGTCTATATAATATTATTATTATTAGAGATGGGACACTCGAATCATCGAATCCCTCGAATCCTATGGTATTCAATAAATTCGCAAAAAAAAAAAAAAATCTTGTAACCAAATGTAAAGGCCTTAGCTTGATCTCATAATGCAATTTTTCAGGAATTACATATAATCCTATAGTTAGAAAAAAATGACCATTTAGCTTCATCTATGTACAAAATAAAATAACAAGATCACCTCTTTTTTTTATATAAATTCGTTTACAGAAAAATAATTTATTGTTCAATGTCTTCTTTGTTTTTGAAATCTAATTGAAAAGACAACTAAACAGAATAGGAATATTCAGTTGTATCAAAATTTATTTAAAAAAAGTTTTATTTGCTATGATAATGTTCTATACAAAATATTTTCAATTCTTACAATCATATATGACCCCTTCCTTCACCTCTGACAAGACGTGTATTAATCACAACTTGTGAATGTGTGGAATGCCAGGCCTCCGTTTCATCTCACAATCACCCTACTATTACACATTAGCGTAAGTGCGTATAACCCGGACGCTAGTAAGACGCGGTAATAATAATAATAATAATAATAATAATAATAATATATGAACCCACCACTAGGCTACTCGGACACAATTAACAGATCCTTTTGTTTAACTTTAGATGTACTGTACATACCATGACTGACCACATAATTAAAATAAGTAAATAGCTAAATAATAAATATCTATCTCCTTTGAATTTAGACGGGCCATAGACTATTGTTTCATTGTATTCCAATTAATTTCATTTGTAATTAAAGTATTAATTAATTACAAATTTTTAAAATTATTTCATATTAGGCTAATTATGTGAATATGAAATGAAAACACTACTGTAAATATGACGTTTCCTTTATTGTTGGGATTAAATTCTGATAATCAAACGTATTACATTTTGCTAACAAGTTATTATTTTATTTGTATAAATTTGTTTGCTTTTAAAAAAAATATATTTCCAATTTTCTGACAAACCAAAAAGTACTTTTAAAGATTCGAGGAGTCGAATTTGTATTCGAGATTAGAAAGAAAATTTTGGATTCGGATTCGAGAAATATAGGATTCAACCCATCTCTAATTGTATTATATATATTTATATATACATGATGTACCGTAACATGTGGGGCCCACTTCAGCGGTGAACAGGAGACACAAAACAATGAAAAGTGTTCATATACACAAATGTCCCATTTGACCTTATTTCAGTGCTACAACCAAGTTAATCCACTAAATAGTTTTGATACCATACTCGATCATCGAAGAGGAGTGAGACAGGGATGGTGTTTGTCACCTAGTCTGTTCAAATTGAATGGCAAGTGTCAGGGACGAGGCAATTTCAGGATAGGAGGACGCGTCATCAACACAATAAAATGCGCAGCTGATCTAGCATCTCTGGCCATTAATAAAGAAGAGTAGCAGGGAATGATGGACTGGCTGGTGGATATAGGAAGAAGATATAGCATGGAGATCAATATTGAGAAGTCAAAAGTGAGGGCGATTTCAAAAAATGATGAGCCGCTAAACATCTAAATTAGAAACCAGGAGTTGGAAAACATAGAGCAGTTCAAGTACCTGGGAATTTTGCTAGAAAAGGATGCCTACTTTACCAAGGAAATTATGTCGAGGATTGTCATGACCAACAAGAGATTACTCCTGACCAGCAAGTTGAGTTTGGAACTGAGGAAGAAACTGATGAAATGCTACATTTGGGGCATCGCACTGTATGGAGCAGAAACTTGTACTATTAGGAAGACGGAAAAAAAATACTCTGAGTGCTTTGAAATATGCTGGAGAAGAATTGAGAAGTTTAGGTAGAGAGACAGGGTGGCAAATGAAGAAGTCCTATGGAGATGGGGTGAGAAGAGAACCATTTTGGATGTGATTCTTTGGTGCAAAGCAAAATGTATTGGACACATTCTTAGGAGGAACTTACTTCTGCACGACGTCACAGAAAAAAAAGGTTAAGGGAAAGAGTAGCTTGGGAATAAAGAGGATAAAATACAAGATGACGTGAAGGAAAGAAGAAAATTCCGGGATTCAAAGGAGGAGGCAGAAAACAGGGCGCACTGGCGGTCTAAGTTCACCGACAAAAGGAATGGACCTGTCGTGAGACAGAACACCAAATAATAATAATATTTACACAATGTCTGAATATACTTTAAACTTGCCTATTCTTTCAAGATTACACACATATCTTTAGAGTCGACCATCAACATAAGAACTAAGGTGGGGGGTGAGTCAAGAGTCAGGCGTTCTATACACTCATCTGATCATAAAGGCGAGGACAAACAAAGACATTCCAATAAAAATAGTTTTGTAATTTCGATTGAAATCCAAAGGCTAACTTTTAAAATTAATGGCAATGTGCACCACACACTAGTTATCCCTTTTCCTAAAACGGAAATATTTACTAAAATTAAGTAAAATTTGTGAAACGAAATAAAATACATTGTTGCAGGAGCATTGCACCAAAGAGCATGAATGAAATAATATACATTTTACTAAATTACTCTATGGCATTAGGAATTAGGAACACTGTTACAGAACAATTGATAATTAGAAACATCTTTGTTCACCAAAGAACAGAACAACCAATTTAAATTTTTAATTATCTTAACAACAAAATATATAACTGCTTATAACTTAGTAAATATTGGCTTCAATAAAAGATATTTCAAATATTTCTTAAAAACATATTAGGACTACAACTTTAAAATAATATGTTATTTTGTATCTCAAATAATTGTGGAGCTATAATCCCAATTGGAAATTTTCACTTAGGTAAATACCCTCAAAGTAATTTTCATTGGAAAATGTGAGTTTCTATTTTGTTTGAAATCTTAATCAGTGCCTGGATTCAATATTTAATCAAAATTATTTAACAGGATTTTGTGATTTTTTTTTGTTGCCCATTTGTATATGACCCTTAATTTTAAGGTTAGCTACTTAATTCTAAAAACTCCTCGGGGGGATCTTATAGAAACCTTAGATACCAAGTTTTAGCCCAATCGGTAAAATTGTTTCGGCTCTAGTCCGAGATACAGATAGACAGACAAACAGATGATATCGCGAAAACAACTTTTTCGCTTTCAGGTGGTCATGAAACGTCGACATTTATCCAAATCTTGAGTTCTATTATTTTTACGATCACAATACTTCTCTCGTCGATGGGTCGATATAAAGTAAGAAACAATTCCAAGAGAATCTATCGTCCATTCCACAAAAAGTAGTATTCTTGTATACAATTTCCCATACGCCCACTCTGTTACAAAGTTATTCTATTACCTACCCTATAATACTCGCAAATATGCACCGCCCCTAACCCCCTCCCCTACTTGCCATTATAGAATCTTACAATGTAATATCTATTCGATTGAGGACGCCATTTCCTCCTTACATTGTTGAACGTTGAACGATTTCTCATTACGGTACCAAAAAAAAGCGACCACAAAACAAAAGAATAATGAAACTAAATTTTCCAAACAGGAAACTCTATTCAAATGAAGATGAATTAAATATATATAAAGAAGAAAATTATTACTTGTCGAAACGAAATACTTATTCTGAAATTCCTGTGTGTGCATGGGGAAAAGAAATATGACCTCCATTAGCACACGCGTTTTTCGCTTAGGAATTTCTGTTTTGCCTCGAAGTAAATTCATTTGCCCATTATCTTTCTCATCCGCAAAGATATTATAACTAATTACCGAACCAATAGGAATATATTTCCAATCACATGGTAGGGCATCCCTTATTTCACGATTCATATTGGACGCGGCTCCTAAATACACCTGTCCGCTTCTACAAGTGTGCGGTATGGGATGAACATAAAGGTGTTTCGAGAACTATCTATCAAACACAGATAATATTCTCTTCTATATGTGTAATGTAAGGGAACGTGCAGGGCAAGCTTCCAGGATAAACGGAGTGTACAAACCAAAGGTTAGTAACGGATTAATCTAAAGAATATGGATGAGGAAGATGGTTTTAAAGGAAATATATAATATTTATTATGGAGAGTTTATGGCAAAGCCTCAATGTTAAAATCTAACTTAGGAAAGATTAGAACCTCAAGCCCCACTTAGTTTGCGCAGGTGGAGCGACTCATATTGCGTCATAGCTGCATGGTATTGTTGTTCACGTCTGGCGCAGGTGCTTAGCCTATTCTCGGTTGATCTGGGAGTACTAAGTCTATAGTCCTGGAAACATCTTCAATGTACCCGAAGCTCGTCTCATTCCATCTCGCAGATGAGAGAGTAAGCGTGGAAATTAGAAGGGAACATCCTCTCTCCGTTAATACCCTTTTTAACCTTTGCACACCTGTGGTCCGAGTTCCTCAAACTTCGAGTAAAAAGTGACCCCCGTGGGCTTTGTGGGAGGAATGCCGCCTCCAGGGAGAGGCGGGGACTGAAGGGGAGAGGGAGTAATAGAAGCGACTGCTAACAGGCCGCCGCGCGAACGAAGTTGAAATGTTTCCACGGGGAGCAGAATTTATTATGATTTATGAGGAAAGTAAAAATTAATATTATTAGTTTTTTTTGCTAGATTTACCGTTGAGTGCAGGGACTTTTTATTTTTTAGCTTATGGCATATTTTACGGTGAGAGAGGCAGTATCTAGTGCTGTTGCCTTGCTTGTAGACTTTAAGCTGTCCTGTGGGAACATAACGTTGCCCCTTGGAGGTCGTCTACACGACATACCTACAATGAGATGACGGGAGGATGGTGATTGTGGAGGTTGTAGAGTCGATGGAGTTATTAAACCTAATTTAAGCCTAATTATCCAGACCATGGTGACTTTAGGTACAATTTCCCTTTAGTGAAAAATACCTATTATACCCCCGAGAATCAAACCTGGGGCCTCTAGATTACTATCCAGGGGTGCTGACCACTAGACAAAGGTGCTGGTTGTAGGAACGATTCCGTTCCAGGTTGGTTTGTTTATCTGGCTGGGCGAGATGTTAGCGCCCTTGATTATGTGTACGTGTGAGCTGACTGCCGTGGCTACTTGAACGCCAGCACGAAGTTCCTTGTTATAATTAGGGTGGCCATACCAAACTAAAGTCTATCCACGGATGGAGTAGTGATAAGTGACAGCTAGCAAAAATTATCATATCTATACTCATGTAGCCATTCACCAAACCATATTATCTGCAAGCCCATAATATGATTTATTTGTTATCCCTTTTGTTAATCAAAACTTTCACAACAAACCAACTTGTTTTTAATTTATTTTTTTTAACAATTTTTACATTATTGAAACAAGAACTTCTGAAAATAACCGTTTTGATTTTGTTTTGTAGGTGGTATCTTTGGTTCACTTAACCGAATTCTTTACAAACGAGAGGTTCTAAAAGGCTGGAAGTTAAGATGGTGAATCAGACGAAATGAAGGCCGTTGTTGAATTTAAACTGTATTTGGTTGTGTCGTGGCAATGCAACTTCAGTCGAAGATAACTGGACGACATAATGGACGACAATTTATACTATTAAATTGAAGCCTTCTATATAGGTCTAGTAGTATAGCCTTAGTGTATATTATTATATACTTAGTGTAGCGAAATACGATTATGCATAAAGGTAAGTAGGTATGAAAATGAGAAAGTACATGAATTAACTAGGCACTCCCAGGTAGACTAGAAACTTCAAACTTGGTACCATAGAATCTGATACTCCAAAGATCCCTAAAAAAAATCAAAAATTCCCCCAAAAAAACCAGAGGGGGACAAGCTGGGGGGTACTTAAAAGGGACTCAAAAACAAAAGAGCATAAGTACGCAAGCGTAAGCAGACAAGTAACTAGTTTTGAAGATTGTTTACAACTGGATAATTTGCAAACATTCATTTAAAAAAACAAAAAAATAATTCTAAGTAATACCGTCTCGGTGGTGTGATTTGCTAACACACTAGATTCATATTAAGCTAAACTACTGAGGACAGGGAGATCGAGGTTCGACTCTCCTTCAGGCGAATTGGGGAGGAGTTCCAAAATATTTTTCACCCTTCCTCCACGCAAATACGGGTTCATTCATTCTAAATTTAACTTTTCCCATTCCTAATCCATTAGCGTAATTAGCACTTAAGCCCGAACGAATAGTAAGATGTGGTGATAAATAAAAAATAAATACATAAAAAATTCTAAGTGTTATTTTTAATTTGTAGTCTGAGTAGGCTCGTTTGGGGGTTGGTTTATTGGAAGGGGTGAGGCTGCTACCAGAACCTAGGTCTGTGAAAGCCAGTTTATTGGCACTAAATGTAAATGTCTGCGCTCTAATAAAACTATCATTGAAGTAAATTGTTTTTAAGAAATGTCTGCTTGATTGCGATGTTGTCACTTGTAACTGCACGTAGAGATCCTCATGTTGAAGGACTTAAGCTCGTCTAAGCGCAGCAATTTTAACCTGTAGACTGAGGGTCTAGTGTATGTTGGTCTGTGTCCTAGACCGACTAGCTATCTGTTGAGTGTCTTGTTGCGATGCCAGCTCAACTATAATATTAAGCCGGTGTGAAATCGTTGGTGAGCGCATGATTTCAACCAGACAGTTGAACTCGAAACCGTCTGTTTGCACTCACTCTCACTCTGTGATAAGTTTAGACCGTAACATTCAGACAAACAGAATTAGTTAGAGGGGTGAACATATGTGATTTTAATCAGTGTCGTAAAGTGTTTCCAGGGTAAGCAGAGTTAGTTCAAACTGTACCTGTGAATTGTTCTTATCACTCAATCGAACAGTCATTGGTACAGTTATCAACGGGGATACATTCCTATGTGAATATTTAGAGCAGAGCCTATATGAAAGGAAAGAGGGGGGGGGTAAAAAGGGGAAAAGGTGGGGAATGTCTAATTTGAGCTCAAATTGAGTTAGTGTTGCCATCTGTTAGACAATAATAGGACTTTTATGAGGCACTTTAGATTAGTGTTAAAAGAGGTCTCTGTCATATACTTATAAATTAATTCAAAAATAATGTATTTTCTGAGAGTCATATATAAATAAGTTGTTGTTCTTGAAAATGTGTGTAGCGAATTACTTCCCCCCGTTTCACTTTGTACCCTCCATATATGATTGGTCAAATGGGGATAGATTGGTTGAGAACATATCACAGGTAGAGTTTTAACAAGCTCTGCTTAGCATGGAAACACTCCATGACACGATAATGAGTTCAATACGTTATCTTAAAGTGAGAAAGTAAAAAAAAAAAAATCAACAGCTTGCACAATTTCTCCCTGATGTCGTCATTGTGTGATGTTCCCCCAAAGTAACGAGGATGGGTGGTCCAAGCAACACTTGTCTTATTTCCTTAGACAATGGCCCTTGTTTCCTCACCTAGGCCGCCAAGATACCGTGACATCGTCACAAAAACTACCACAACTGCCAAACAAAAGGTTCCGACGAAACTGGATGGGCGACACATTGTGTGCAACGTGTTCTACTTTTCTTTTTTTATATCCCCCCCCCCTTCTACTACATATTTTCATGATTCCTTAGGGAACGAAGGAGGTTGAAAATTGGTATCATACCTTGTTAAAATATTTCGTTCTAGGCTGCTCATGAAAATGTGTTTGCCACGCACGCTTTCTTAGTTCACGAGAGAGATACTACAGAAGTTTAAATAATTAATAGGCTCGCCCGTTTGACGTATATTGCGTCTATTTCTCATTGACAGCTCTCAACAGTCAACTATGTATTTCCGAGATTACTAATATATATATCTCCATCCATATTATTATCGTTGATATAAACTTTGTAATTTAATAAATTCATTTTATATCGTTTCATTAGGTCATGATTGTGAGAATCCTTTTCTTAAATTGAGGCCTTGCTTACTAATTTCAAATTTTTTATGGGATAATCTTTGAACTAAATGCTTTTATTAAAAAAAAAGTCATAATTATATATAATTATAATGTGTATGTGTATATATAAATTGATTTGTTGGAGTTTGAGAAATTGTTGCCGAAAAAAACTCGTTTCTCGAAATTGCGGCTTTTCTTTCGAATATTTCTTAAAATTTGAAATGTTTGTACACATCATCGTATTTTTTTTAAATTATCAAAATAGTTTTGTATAGAACTCCGAGATTTATTGTCAAAAGAAATAGCTTGACGTTTTAAATAAATATAACTGAGCTTTTTCATTTAGTTCTCAAAATTTCTAATATATTTTAGGCAAATATTTGTTGTGTCATAATTTTTACTATTAAGCCTTAGTGCTAGTAAATGTAGACCTAATTGCTATCAATGGCAAGCTACTTATCTGATTTAATAAAACACGAAGAGGAAGATGTAGGTTAAAGTTTGTTACATGTAGAGCTTTAAGAAACTTTGAGGACGTTTAGAAATCCAGCATTTATGTAGTGGTTTGATATTTTTAAATATTGTTTTCATCAAAATGTGGCCAAAAGTTCTAAACAGTTAAAAAGTTTAAATTCAAAGTTTGAAAGGCTTTTTAAAAAGAGTTGTAACTTAATTTAAACCTTATAAAATATTCCTACATTATCTTAAAATCACCTGTTATTACCAAACATAATTTCATTTGATAGAGGAAGATTACAACTAGGATCTCTAACCTTTTGCTTTAATCTCAAAAGTACAAATTTTCGAGTAAAGCATCGCTGAATTATTCTTTTAAACTATTAATTAAAATTTTCGCCTACATTTTGTTGAAAACGATATTTAAAAAAATATCAAACAACGTTATATATTGCGGGATTTCTAAACGCCTGCAACATGTCTCAGCTCTCGTCCATGAAGCACCCTTCAGATAGTTCCCGATATTTCCATAGACCAGTATTTCCCAAACGGTCAACAGTCACGTAACCCCTTTCAGGGACATGTCTTATTCAGCGTACCCCTTCCAACTTTCAATTTTAAAAATAATAAACAGATATATTATATTTTGTAGATTATATACAGCCAATTAAAATGTTACTAAAACCTAATCGTTAAGTTAATCTATCAGACATATTAGCTCAGTCGGTTGCGTGTCTGCTTACTAAGTTAAAAGTCCCTGGTTCGATTCCCGGCATGGACGAAAAATTTATAAGTGATGATATTACGGATCTACCCTTTCATTTTGATAAATTAACAGCTGGGAACTAGCTGTGGTGCCTGTTCTAGTCAAGTTAGATTATAAGGCATATTAAGCTACTACGGGCCTAGCAAGACGGTAGTGGAACATATTATATGGCTTGACTGAGACAGACCACAGGCTGGAAACCGTAATGGCTGTAAAAGGAAAAATTGGTAAGATAAGCAACGTGCTAACAAAAGTGAAGCAGGCTTATTAAACCGTCTATGACATTTGAGTTAATTTCTGTATCAAACTTGCTACCGGGTTTTGCATACCACAGTTTGTAAATCACTATCTTGTAGAATTGGTAAAGCAAAGCGAGGCCCAGTACAGGCTTGAGGCCACCAGCCCTCTGTATCGGTCAGGCACACGACCGCTCATCTAAATCCACCCGGATGACTCCGTTAATGCCGTAACGCTACATAGCTTAAAATGTGTGAATGCATAACTAAATACGTCTAGCGAGAACAAAATGTATGTCGTCCATAAACGTTTACCTGACTTTCTCTTTTAGTTCAAAAATATTAACAATTGTCTTTATACCACTTAATACATGGGGTCTCCACTTCCATGTGGGAATGGTCTGCTCTAAGGAGTCACTCTAGAAATATGCGGGAATGCCGTTGACGTGGAGATTTGGGTTTGAATCTTGGTTAGGCATAATGAGGGTGATTTTCCTGATCTACCTCATCCCTAACATATTATCGCAATCAGTATATATGCGTATAGCCCAAACGGGTAGAGAGAGGTGGTGACCAAAACAACAACATGGAGTAGGGTAATTTTTGAGGAAATGCACCCCACTACGAAGAGAATACGGTGATGAACCACAGTGATAAATTACGTCGTAAGAAACCACCCCTCAGTGTACGTAAATCGAGATTCTCAAGGTGGTCTTTCAGTCACCAGACTTCCTGGTCTGTTGATAGCTTGGCACCTTATACCTCGTGACCACCAGTGTGGGTATGACTGGTATATTGGGTTATGATGTTGGGGATTCGGTTTGAATTTAGATTGAATTAAATTAGATGGAGTGAGCTTTATTTGGAGTCTATGGTTATAAAGCGCGTGGGGTCTTAAATAAGTTTTTTTTATTAACAAATAACATTTCTTTTACTCCAAGAGTAGAACAAACCCTTAAAACATACCGTAAATCACCCCCCAACAATACCCGCTATCCCACGAAACGCACAGGTTACAAAAGGGGGGCGGGGGGAATGCCGAGTCAAGAGATTCTAAATCTTATAGCGTGCGTGACCTATTTTTTTATCCTAAGTAGGGGGGCTCAAATCGAAAAAGGAAGTTATTTTTCGAATCTGTAAATTAATTGAAATTAATTCACTTTTATCTGGAACAAAGAAATATTGATAGTTTCAATCGATTACGGTTTGCTAGGTTTTTTTTTAACCTTTCATACAGTAGAGGAATTAATTATTTTAATTGTTTTCAAACGTTTTTTTTGTTCTAAGATAAACATTGTTTGTAACCTTCTCCGATATGTTTATGGTTAAATAAAAAAATCAATATTGATTCAAGTATAAATTATTTATTAGTAAAATCTCAATAAATATGTTAAAGCTGGCTTCATAACAATGATAATGTTAAGAATCACCTTGTCCCCCACCCCAACAATGATTATTTTTAAACAAAAAAGAGTAGGCCTACAAATTGTTTCCCTAACAAAACAAAAATAAATTTTTAATAACATTTCAAAATCCCCTCTCCCAACACTAAAGACTAGTTACACAGTGATGAAGTAATATTTTATTTATTTTGGTAAAAAAGTTTTGCTTTAAAACTGCGAGAACACTTGCCTTTTCTCGCATCCCCTTCCACCTCATCTTAAAGTGCTCCTGCTTTACCAACTGAGCTACAAAGGGCCCTATTCATGGCCGACATAAACCCACAAACCTTGTATTTAACATCCAGCTAACCGCAACTTTGGTCACATGGCTTAAGCCGTCAAGTTTGCAATCCAGTCGACTTGATTGTCGGTGACTGGAGAAACAAGCTTTGAATTTCGGCCTGTGGCTCTACGGTTTGGTTTTCCCATCCCCTCTCCATGCCAACGCAGGCTTCATTTTCTCAAACTTATCCTTTTAATCCCTGGAGTTGGAGTGTTTTTTTTTTAAAAAGGACAACTCTATGTCATGAATATTTGAAAACAAAAAATCCTGTCTCTAGGGGTAGTTCCGCAACTTATTGTTTATTACTTTTTTTTTGTCACAACGTCTTACTACTCGTTCGGGCTGTACGCATATATAGACTAATAACTACGCTAATGTTCTAGCAAGGATGGAAGGATGAAGGTTTAATTTATAGGAAGTGTACCAGCATTTGCATGGAGAGAATGTGGAAAATAATTCAGGAAAATCCCCTCTTAATGCACGCAATAGGGATTCGAACCCCAACCTCTTCGTCATCGGCAGTTCAGTCTATTGAGAGAGTAATGTCTTAGACCATTCGACCACCGAAGCAGTAATAATGGCGGTATAATCATATATTTCCCTCCCCCTAATCCCTTTTACAACCCCACCTCAATCGCACCTCGACTAAACCCAAAAATACACAGGCGATCTACATCTGAACAAAGCGAACGCGGGTGAACCTGCGGGGTTATCTTTAATACCTCCCCTCTTCCCCTATATTTCCTAGACCCAACCTTCCTGTGATTACATTTGTCACTCCCCTTCTGTCTGCATATAAAATTCTTTTTTATTTCCTTTACGTTTCGGCACCCTTTGTGCACGCCCTAAAGAAAAATAAGTTATAAGAGAGAGAACACGTAATATTAAATTATGGTCAATCTCTAATGTGGAATAAGACGGACTTTTTGAGACGGAACAATATTGTTCTGCGCATGTCAACAGCCCGGTTAGCGCCCCTGGCGGATTCCTCTACATCATGAAGCGGCCATCTTTTTTTTTTCTTCTTCTGTCTTCTGCCGCCTTCGCTTTTACTGATGATGGGAGTTTTAGGTTATGTTAGTTTGTTGGAGTGCCACAGTAAAGGAGTTCTTTTCGATGTGGTGAGAAATGGACTGAGTCTGTCGAACATAAGCTGGAGTAGTGTGGGAAATGAAACAATATAAATCAATGTATCTTTAAATAATATAACTACTAGAATTATTGAAGTAGTTTCCGGCTCTGTACGGAAGAAACATTTTAGGGTTAAAAGGATAAAAATATTATAAAGCTGTAAAGGGATGTAAAAGTGCAAAAAGGGTAAGCAAAAAGGTTAAATATTCTAAGAGATTAAAAGAGTAAAAAAGACAAAATGGCAAAAATGTTAGAAGGCAAAAAAGGGCATAAAAGGTAAAAAGGATAAATCTATTTAAAAAAATTAAAATTCTAGCTTCCGAGTGCATTACGTAGCCTAATTAAATAAAATGTAGTAGGCCTACTAAATCCTATATCTCGCGGCATTATCGTTTCTTAATTTTTTCTGTTTTTGATTAATATAAAAAAATAAAATCAAAATTTGAAAATCCCGACTTTGAGGTGCACATGTTCGTGCACGGGGGCTACTAATTTTTAAATTTCAGAAATCTGCATGTGGTAGATGTCACGGAAAGCTAATGACAAATTCTTAATTTTATTAAAAAAATATAGATAGTATATATTACCTCGGTTTTAAATGGACAGCAACTATCAAAGCCAACGGGGCCTCTGGTGAAATAAGTAATAGACTAATCAATGCTTGCATTTGCGAGTGTATTATTTTTTATGGTTTCAAATTATTAGTTCTTATGATTTTAAATATGTGGCTTTCAACACCGACGATTTTCTTCTTTTTAAACGGTATAAATAGTAATACTTTATAGAAACTTATAATTTTTTATTGCCGCGTCCAACTACACATTTGTGATGTCCACACACTAATTTCTACAACCGGCTAGGGATTGTGAAGGTTTAATTAAGATGAAGTGTACCTCATTTGCGTGGAGAGAAGGCGAGACAGTAAAAAAATCTATTGAAAAAACCACTTCACCAAAATTTGAACTCCGTCATCGGCAGTACAGTCTATATTGCGGCAGTGACGCCTTAGACCATGCGACCACCAATTAGTAACTTGTGGACCCATAACTTTTAAGATATCCGATAAATCTCTAAATATGTCTACAACAAATATGGATTGGCGTATGTAGTAGGATTCTGGTAAGAAAGAACTTTAAAAAAATATTAATATATGCCATCTATGGCTTGGGTCCAAGTCCAGGGATAGATATACGAGGCCCTTACCAAACGTTTTCCCCAACTTAAAGAAGTTTTAGGTAATTGAGTGACAGAGTAAAACTTTGATCTTACACTGGTCCTTGAGCTTAAGATGTAAAATGATACACTTCCCACTATTCTACGACTTGCCTAAGTTCCACAGTTTCCTACAGAATAATAAAATCCTTACGGTATTATATAGATAGCAGGTATAACCTTATTTAAATGGCACGGCCTAATCATAACTACCATCATCAACAACTGTTTCCAGGTTGTGGCCGGGTCAGTTTAGTAAAATGCCTCCATCTTCCTCTATCCTTCCACCATTCTTCCTGCTATAATAACTGTTTCTTATCTTACACTTCACAATTACTGTTATCTACTCCTCTCATATCCTTCTTGATCTCCCAAACAAACATTTTTCCTACATACTTCATCTCCATCATTCTCTTTGGTATTCTTTCCTTTTCCATCCTTATTACACGACCATACTATCTCAGTCTTGCTTCCTCTACTATCTCATATACTCCAACATCTTCATTACATGCTCATTAACATCTAAGTTCCTGCTTCCTCTACTATCTCATACACTCCAACATCATCATTAGATGCTCATACTATCTCAGTCTTGCTTCCTCTGCTATCTCATATATTACCTGTACCCCCACTCTTTTTCAAATACCTTCATTCCTATTCCTGTTTCTCCTCGTGACATAACATGCTCCTCACAAACTTCATTTCCCATGACCTCCACTTTCCTAGGCTCTCTTACATTCAATGTCCATGTTTCTGCGGCATGTGTGACAATGAGTAAAAAGTACGTCCTATACAACAATTCCTTACACTTCAAGGGGACTTCTCTTCTTCATTTCATGGTATGGACTATTTTACTAAAATGTTGTGGTTCCCTGATTAATACGAATGATTCGTAGCGCACCACCAAGTGATCCCCCAATTTCTCAATTTCCTCAAGTAACTGTCAAATTAATCCTTTTAAAAATAGTCTTGTTGATGTGGAATCCCCCCGCCAGCCACGAGGCTAGGAGACAGATCTTGAAACAAAAGACCGCGGCGCACATGCGCATTGAAGTGAGGGAACGCCCTGTATAATGGGTGCGCAGCAACACGTGCCCGGACACTGGCGGACTTGCCGCGGGATTATGCCTCCTTGTTGTTGTTTTTTAATCGGTGGGTTTTCATCAATTCTATACATGTCTTACCTCTTCTTTTTCACTATTATGTCAAGGATGTTAAAGATTACTACACCGTTCCGAAAAATCACGGCGAAACGGATGAATCAAAAGCTTTATTTTCGACGGTTGGTCATTAAAATTGCGTTCAATATTACTACTATTATTATTATTTAAAAGGTACTCTAGCTTATCTTATGTGACGAGTTTAATTTTATCTTGTTTATTTCATCAAAGATTCGTTTGAATGCCCGCCATCTTTAAGATATTAGTCTATAACTCTAAATTAAACAGCATTACTTGCGGAAAGTTGTAATTTATGTCAAATGTACATATATTTTTTACACTTTCCAAGAACATTTGAATATATTTTCTCAAAATTCTACCTTCCTCATCCTTACCCCTTAGATTATTTACCCGGACACATAATAAGACATAGGGGGAAAACCAAGCAAAATTAACGACGTAAGACTTTAGACTGAGGAATAATTTATAAATTAACAAAATAATATAAATCACTGAGATTAATTAATACATGAACTCATCTTATTTTATCGAGTTTAAAAGACTATTTCTTTATCTGATTACCAAACCCTTCCTTCACATCTGACAAGACATCTTGTGAATGTGAGGAATGCCAGGTCTCCACCGTGGTTCGGATTCCACGTTAAACTGTAGGTCCTTCATTTCATCTCACAATCACCCTACTATTACACATTAGCGTAAGTGCGTATAACCCGAACGGGTAGTAAGACGCGGTGCTAATAGTAGTAGTCGTAGACTATTTCTTAAGGTGGGAATGCAGGAAATGAAAGAAAAGTTAAATGTTTTTTGCAGTTTTATATCAAAACATTTTTATAGTAAAAATAAGTCAAATATTGCTTTTATACAAAAATAGAGTTTAATTTTATTCACGTGGTGACAAAAGCATTTGATGAATATCGGTCAAGGGTGTCTCGGAATTTAATGGAAACTTTTTCTTTTGATTTAATAATGTTTTTAGATACTGCCACTACGTTCGTGACAGATATTCAACAACTGTTGTTATCACTCACTCTTACACTCCTCGCAGACCCACCTTAATCGCCTTAACACTTGAAATTCATCAAGTTTCGCAGACTTCAAACGACTACGGAAAAATACAAAGCAATAAAGAGCTAAATTTCTTACGAGATATGTGTGGCAAGGACCTATTAGACATTTCTATTGTTCTTGAGAATAATAGACCTTTCATCTATTCATCCACGGCTTCTGTCGCGGACTCGGCGCAAACTTCAAGGAGTTTAATCAGACAACCAACCATAGGTACACGTCATCTTTTCAAACATACGCGGTTATATTCATCCCTCAAATCACCTCGAGATTTGACAGATTTTACAGCTGGCCCAATTCTTTATGCGCACTATGTTCGATTGGGAGGGCCGCCCCGGTAAGCGAGAAATTACCGCACAGATGTTCAACTCTGACGCAATATTTAATTTTATGTTGAGTTATTTCAAAATATGGTTCACGAAAAAATAACGTTGAAGGATTACAACAGAACTATTTTTACTTGACAACCACAAAGTTTGAGTTTTATTAAAATATATAAATGTGTGAAAATGTGACCTTAATTCATTTTCTACGACTTTTTAATCATATTTGTGGAGTTATGAGATTCATTTTTATGAAAAAGGACTCTAGATTTAGCTTTCCACTAACAAATATTTAGTGCATTTTTTCTATAGGCTCATAATAGAGAATTTAAAGATTATGAGAACTAGCAGCGAGTTTTCCTCTTTACCTTGAGATAATAAGTTTCATAGTTTTATTTACCCTCGCTCTTATTGACATGAGAACTGGTGGTTGAAGGTGAAGAGTGAAAAATAACATAGGCTTAGGTGGAATAGAGAGGTCGTTCAGAAAAAAAAGAAGACACAAACCATTATACATGTATTTAAAGCCATGTGGACTGACAGATTAATACTTTCTCGTCAACCGAGGTGGTCGCCTTAACACACACCCTATCTTTGTGTCTCTTTATCCTTCTTATCTCCCTTTTCTTCCTCTATCCTGGAACTATTTTTAAAGAAGATTCGCCACTGAAGTGTTGCTAAGTGACAGCTACCAAAAGCTACCATATTTTCTCTCATGTAACCATATTCTCCAAACCATATAATCTGCAAGACCAAGTGTTGAGTTGTCACTTCAGGCGGTTAAAACTTAAACAACAAACAATTTGTTTCTTACTATCTTTTTCTTTTAAGTGTTATTACATAATTGAAATACGAGCTTATGAAAATCTGTTTGGATGTTTTTTTTTTAATTTGCGGAAGAGACGTCTGTGATTCACTTAAAAATGCTTTACAAATGAGAGCTTTCAAAAAGCTTCGATCTTTTCACAAATTAAGAACCCGCCTCGGTGGCGTAGTTGGCTAACGCGCTTGTCGTGTTGAGCTCGACTGCTGAGGACGGGGAGATCGAGGTTCGAATCTTGGTCGGGTGAACTGGGGGTGGTTTTTCCTAAATGGTTTTCCACTCTCCCTCGACGCAAATGCGGGTTCACTTCCTCTAATTCAACCATCCCAATTCCTAATCCATTAGCGTAATTAGTACTTAAAGCGTATAACCCGAACGGGTAGTAAAATGCGGTGCTAAATGTTAATATTATTCACAAATTAAGTTGGTAAATAAGACGAAACAAAGGCCTTTCATGAAGTCATACAATACGTGTTCGGTTGTGTTTGTGCGTATATATTTTCAAAATAAAAATGTTTTATTTTCAAACTAATATTTACTATGGCTCTTTCTCAAAGTAATATATATATATATATATATATATATATATATATATATTTTTATAGTAATATTTTAAAATATATGTACTATNNNATATATATATATATATATATATATATATATATATATATTGATAGCCAATTATTAGAAGATACAAGTGTGAATATAATATTTTAAATTATTATTCCATATATTATAATATATCTTGTTGGTACAGCTCCGAAACGAAAAACATGATAGTTTTATTAATATATTTTATTCTTTAAATAAGTTACGAAAAAGCCAATTATACATTAATCCTTAGGGAAGAGTTATTAGACTCGTCTGCTAACACTTTTTATTGATAACAATATTATCAGGCCTACTAAGAAAATAATTATTATTTTGGAACAGGTTGACATTAGTGACTTTCAACCAAAGTTTGCAATCAAAATAATTTGCTGTCATTTACCACCACTACAGTGGAGAATATGACATTTTGTTTCCTGGTTGCTGCGTTGCCAAGAATATATTATATTAGTGCGTTGGAAGCATTATTTAGAATATAAGTTTGCGCTACTAACATTCAAAGAGTAACATTATAAAGATACTTTCAATATTCAATTAAAGGAGCTTGTTTGTTTGTTAAATTTTTTAAATAAACTTTATAGAATGATGGTGACTTTTCAAAGTTAAATAATCATTTAGCAAGTATTTTAGATACAAAGTTTAGTAATTACTCCAGTATTTAGTACATTCTTAGTGCGGTATATGAGCTTGTTGAAGTGATACTAACTTACCAGTTTCTGGTTTAAGTTAATACAGTAGGATCTGATTAACTCCCTATTGGTTATTTCAAAAAATTGAATAGTTCTAACCCACCATGATTCTTCATAAATTTCTATTTAAATCAATGATAAGAAAAATAGCTTTTAATTCGAATTTTAGAATGAAATGTTTGGATAATTCGAAGCCTATCCATTGTAAATTTTTCGAGTTTGCACGTATTTTAAACCTAACTTAACGATATTGATTAAAACACGCTTATTTGCCATGAATGTCATCTAAAGTTAGATTTGTTGAGGCAAAGTAAAGGATAAAGCGGGTAATTCTGCGCCGGCGGCGAGTGGGTTGCCTAGATTAAGGGATGTGATAGCTCGGCTTTCATCGCTTCTGTGTGACAATGTAATCACGCGAAGCCTTGACTAATTTAAGTCTCCAATTTCCGTATGGTAATTTTTCCATGCTTTTATGTACTTTGTTTAAATTTATTTTGTTTTTTCATGTAGATGTGTAAATGATGTATATATGTTTTATTTAGCATATATAACATCTGTGTGTGTTTATATGTAGCATATTTTTAGGTTATTGATGTATCGTATACCAGATGTTTAGATAGTCATAAATATGGCTAATTCGAATTTTGGATATTTCGAATTTTTTAGATATCCCTTCGACTTGGAATCAAAATAGTTTTAGCGTACACCACCCTCCAGCGCTTCCCTAGGTAATCCGGCCGGACTCGTTGTAGGCCTCGAGAGACGCAGGAATCGAGAACCAACTTTATAAGGATCTAAAACCATTGATAGGTACATTTTGTCTGTAATGTGTAAATAAATCAGGAACCATAGTTAATCTGTTACCTTTTCCCGTGGGGGTCATCAAGATATCGAAACAGAGTCATCGGCCTAACGGACAGGAAGGAGAAACAAACAATCTTCTGGAAACTTCCTCACAATTTGAATCTGGCAGATTCCCATTGGTGAATATCCAAACAAGATGAAGAAGGGTAGGGGGATGTAGTGACCGGTAAGACGCGAGCTAACCGGGGTGATAAGAAGGGGTTGGGCCGAATACAACGAACCTCAACCGTTCTTAAATATCTGTCGAGGGTGTCTTGTAATTTAATGACAACCTTTTCTCTTCATTTAAAATGTTTGTCATCTAATGTCGCTATGCTCATGACAGATATTCAAGTTGTTGATATTAAGATGTGAAGAAAATTAAATTCTATGTTTCTACTGACCCACTTCAGTGGCCGAATGTTCTAAGGCGTCACTCTCATGTTAGAATGGCCTGCTTAAGATGTGAATATAGGGGGTTCGAATCCCGTTAAGTCCCACTGGTATTTCCTAAATGGTTTCCCATTCTGCAAATTCGGATAGATTATACTATATGTCTATGCACTAATCACTATTATGTGTTAGGGATAAGGAAGTTTTAATTTAGAAGAAGTGCACCAACATTAAACTTACGTGGAGGTAGAGTGGAAAACAATTTAGCAACCGCAATGTACCCGATCCCCTCGTCATCGGCAGCCAGTCTATTACGAGACTAGTGCCTTAGACCAAATGGCCACCGAAGTGGGGTTAATTAACTATGTTCCTAATGGATCACTTTTTTACTTATTTTTGCCAAGAATAATATTTTGCTATAAAACCCGCAAAAATACTTCTCTTCACTAGCTCTTCCTACATCTAAACCTTAATTGTAATGGCTCACTCAGGTTTAAGATGTATTTAGTAGGAATCGGGTTAAAATTCTCCAAACTATAAATCAATTATGTATAATCTGTTGTGTGATTATTAATTTGTGAAATCAAAATGGTACAATCTCTTACAATATTTTAAATAGTCATCAAAATCCAATGCGTTAAAGGTTTGGTTAATATTTACCCTACCCGATCAATATCTCAACGGACACTTTAATACGAAATTTTTCCTTGATCACTACATCTGTTCAGGATATTCGGAGATGTACTAATGACGCTAATTATTTAGGGATGATAAAGGTTGAATTTAAAGGAAGTGTACTAGCATTTGCTTAGAGGGAGAGTGGATAAACCCTTAGGAAAAACCGCCCTCAGTACACCTGACAAAAATTCGAGCCCCTATCACCAGCAGTCATCGGCAGTCTAGTATATTGCGAGAATGACGCCTTAGACCGTGCGATTACCTAAGCTTGTTATTGTATTAAAACATTGTATAACTCAATAATACCTTGAAAAAGCAATGAAAAACGAATTTTAATAGTTTGTCTTGTGTTTGAACTATTTTTTCTCTTTTTCTCTAGTATTTTATCCATATTCTCTATTTCGCCTCTATTTTTAAAAACATATACAAGGTATACCACACCAAAAATATAGTCAGCGTTGTGATATAATTTATTGTTCTACTTTTTCTAAAAAACAACAACATGCTCACAATAAAATATTATCTACGTTCTCTGCTAAGCGCCGGGCGGCTAGGCAATATATACAGCAACTATGTTTCACCAAACTGCATAATCAACCCCTACTCAAGTGAAAAGTCCGTCCTTTGTATTTGGGGTGGTTGGGGGATTCATGTCCACATGTGTTGTGGTGGTTTAGTTGTAAGTGCTAGTTGTATGATTATCAAGAGCCCTCAGCTCAGTTGGCAGCACGTCCACCTACTTAGCTAAGAGTTCCGGGATCAACACAGAGCATGGAAGAAATATTTATCAAATGGTAAAAAATTGTATTCTCCTTTCACTAGCATGAATTGAAGGATGGGGGGACAGGGTGCTGTGTTTGTTATAAAATTAATTTAGTTTTCAAGTAATGTGCTTATATAATCGGATCTATCTGAAAGTGCACGTTAAATACCCATAATAAAAACCATAATTAATGGGGATTTTTTTTGTCGCCGCAAATAATTACTTTTTTATGGATGGGAAATGCTAAATCTAGAGGATGGGCATCCACATTTTAGTGGGGGAGAAGTGGTCAGTGGCATGTCGTGAAGGGTTTGCAGAATTTGTTCAACTTGTAACCGAGACGTTATTTTTAGAACAGCGTCTTACTACCCGTTCGAGTTATACTCTTGTGAACTAATTACGCAAATGGTTTTAGGGCTCAAGAAAGTTTTATTTAGATGAAATGTTCCCGCATTTGCGTGAAGATAGAGGGTGGAAAACCATTTTGGAAAGCCCACCTCAGTACACTCGACTGAGATTTGATCCTCAATCTCCCCGTCATCAGCAGTCCGGTCTACGGCGATAGTAACGCCTTAGACCACGCAACCACCGAAAAGGGTACCTGTGACTAGTTATTATCATTCAGTTTAACACTCCTTGGTCAGTTGTTTGTCATCAGCAAAGTACGGTCCAATTTTAAATTGAAGACAGCTAGAAAAATTGCTATATCTACTTTCACGTATTCATACATCAAGTTATGATATATTCAGCTGTCTTTTTTATACATATTATCAATATCTAAAAAAACACTAATAATTTAGTAAAATGTTATCAATTTGACCACAAAAAAGTGTTTCTATTTAGTAAAATGCCCTTTCTATGACAGTTGTATTGTGTAGAATAGACACAATGCATTATTGGTAAAATGGGACCAAGTGGTTTAGAATATAGCTATCACAAGCTATACAGTTATAATAAAATCAAACCTGCTTCGGTGGCCACGTGGTAAAGGCGTCTTTCTCGTAACAGACCATACCACCAATGACAGGGAGATTGGCATTCGAATCCCGGTCGGATGAACATATGGTGATTTTTCCTAAAGGATTTTCCAATCTTTCTCCACGAAAATACCGGTTCAATTCCCCTGAATTAAAGCTTACTCATCCCTAACACATTAGCGTAATTATTAGGGACCGTATTTGATCTATTTGCCTTTTATTTTCCTTGATCTTAAAAATAGGCAGCTTTATAGGTATGTATTTCATGTTATTACAAGAACAATGTGTTAATTTCATAGAGCCTATAATCACCTATTCTGTTAGTTTTTGATTATTTTATGAATAACCTTAACGCACCTTTTTCGGCTTTGGTCTTTCTCTTTTTCATAAGATATTGATTTTTTGCTGAAAAAGAAACTTCATTTGCTTGGAAATTGTAAGTTGTGGCACCTTCTTGTTTGGAGTAGGTTTTATAAAAGACACTTGTTAAATAGCTTCCAATGAGTATAAATTGGGTGGAAGACAATGTGAGCAGTGGCAGACATCTTGGAAGGAAATGACATGCCGTTGCAAGAGAAAAGTTCAACTTTTCCGGAAACGGCAAATTAAAATTGTTGTATCTTGACATCGTGTTAAGTAGACTTCGGTTTTTCAAATGATAAAAAAAATAATTGAAAATATAACCCATTTTATTAATGATAATCTAGAAAAGTATCAAGTGATTAACAGCATTTGACCCGCTTCAGTGGTTGAATGGGCTAAGACGTCAGTCACTCTCGCAGTAGAATGTACTGCGGATTAGGCAGAGCTCGAGATTTGAATCTCGGTCTAATGTATTTAACGTGTTTTTTTTACTAAATGGTTTTTCACTTTTCCTCCATGCAAATACAGATACGCTTCCTGTATATCCCAACTTACTATCCTTAACATGTTACTGTAATTAGTACAACATATTCGTAGTGTTAGAACGAATAATGAGACGTGGTTCTAAAATACAACAAAAAAACATAGCCATGAGGTAGGTAATAACTGATATAATAAAAGGAAGTAAAATCAATTTTACTTTGCCTAGTGTTTTTTTAAAATTAAGTACCTATTCTTTATGCCTACTTGTCTGCCTAATATAATATATATTTTTTATTCCTAAGCATCCACTCCTTAGTAATTAGTTTATAGGCTATACATATAACCCGAACTGGTAGTAAAACACAATACTTTAAACAAAAACAAAATACTAACAAGATTAGCTTGGTCCGGCGACACACCACACCAGAACACTAGTTTGCGGGTCACTGTTCTTTGGTCAAGTTAGATTGTAAGTTATGTACTGACGCAATCGTTGTGTTTAGAAAGTGCACATCAACAGAGAAAAACGGCTCCCCACCTGATTGTTTGTCAGCTTCGGGGCTATAAGCACCTCTAAGTTCATCAACAACTTCTGGTCGACGGAAGGTCCGACTTAATCATCTTTAACAACCCTCCCATTGTATTAAAGAAACCACGTGTGACTAATCTTTTGTTTTTGTTTTAGAACCGAGTTAACGAAAAGTAATTGCATTCTAATTGATCCTACCCTTTCATTGTGATTATGATTGCAAAGGTGGAGGGAGAGATGGAGGTAGGAAGAATACCCTCTTGTTTCGTCGCAGAAATTAACAATAGGCGCAGCAGAATGGTACAAAGGTAGCACGGACAAATATATATTTAAATTGTCTGTGTAAGTCATTATCATTAAAGTCCATTCACGACTGAAGTGGTGGTAACTAACAACAAACATTTGTTGAAAATAACTAGTGTTAATCTATGTGGAAATAACTATTATTTTCTAGGTAATGTTAAGTTATATTATCAATAAAAAGGGTCAACAAACTGTTCTATTAATTCTTCCCTAATGATTACTATATAATTAGCTTTTTCTTTATTAATTTAAAAAACAAAAAATATTTATAAACCTATCATGTTTTTTGGTTTCGGTGTTGTGGCAACAACACATAATATAATACATGAAATAATAAATTTAAAACTATTATTTTCACACTTGTATCTTCTTATAACTGGCCACAAAAATAATACTATTTTGTTATAACTTAGAGAAAGATCCATACAAAATATTAAGTTTCATCATTTTTTTTTTCTAAATACATGCACATTAAAACATTCGAACATGGTTTGTATGATGTAAATCAACCTATTTTTTTTCTGCTGGCTCGCAATAATTGTTTAGAACCGCGTTTTACTATCCGTTCGGGTTATACGCTTATGTAATAGTTACGCTAATGGTTTTAGGGATTAGGAAGGTTATATTCAGAGGAAGTGTACCCGTGCTCGCGTGGAGGGAGAGTGGAAAACAATTTTGGAAAAAACCTCAGTGCATCCGACTGGGATTCGAACCTTGATCTCCTCGTTATCAGCAGTCTAGTCCACTACGATAGTAGCACGTTAGACCACGCGACCACCGAAGTGGGTATCTCATCATATTAATTTTAGGAAGAGATGACAGAGAGCCTTTTAGAAGCTCTCGTTTGTAAAGCATTTTTAACTGAACCACAGACGCCACTTCAGAGAGAAAAAAAGAAATATACAAAAAGCTCATATTTCAATCATGTAAAAACATTTAAAAGAAAAAGATAACTAAAAACAAACTGTTTGTTGTGAAAGTTTTGACCGCCACAGGTGACAGCACGTCTACACGTGGTCTTGCAGATCATATGGTTTGGCGAATGATAACATGAGAGTAAGATATCGTCCCTTTTGCTTCTTCTGTCAGTTAACATAGCGTCTATGCTGAATGGACGTTATATAACCCATTTAACTGGGTATTTTCTCTTTAACTCTCAAGTGATGTAAATAATATATAATATAATAGCGTTGGGGGACGAGGAGATGTATTTATTTACGTGCATTCCGTGGCCCTTAAGAGGATTTATGTCGTGGGCCTCATTATTTGTTAATAAGACAAAGATTTAGCGCGCGTAGTTATTCACCTTTCAGTTGAAAATACCGCGGGTACTATTGGTAGAATAGAGATACTGTACTTGGAAGTTATTACAATGGACATTTTTAGGTGCACAATCTATTTTTTAAGTATAGAGTTAGGTCTTCTCTTCCCTGCTATCTATCTATTTATCTGAAGGGATTTTTTTTTAGCAGTAATGTAACTTTTTCATATGGGTATTAAATCCCGGCTGGGTGTACTGAAGATGTTTTCCTGAAGGTTTTTCTAACCCTCCACTCATATACGGGTAAGCTTGCATTTATTATAAAATACTACATTATTTACCCCTACCCCATTGTTTAATTCTGATACCGCTATCAATGTTGGGTAGTAAAATGAGGCAGAAAAAATTATCAATACATGCTTATAGTAAAATATGTTAATTAAAAGGCTCGTATTGACTTTTTACTTTCTCGCTATCTTACAGGTAGAGAAAGTATTGTGATCGTCAAAAAATCGAACTCGAGATTTTGATGAATCTCGACGTTTCATGACCCCCCACCCTCGCCCCCCTCGAATCCGAAAAAGTGGTCTTTGCAATGGCATCTGTCTGTGTGTCTGTTTAAACTTAAAATTAAGAGTAGTTTAGCTAAGGACGAAAAGAGAAAAAATCGATTTTCTCAAAATCGGCTCTAACGATTTTGATTAAAATTCGTATCAAGTCGTTGATTAAGATTATAAATAAACTATTTTAATTTTCCCGTGAAAATGACTTTTAGGGTACTTTACAGAAGCTGACATTTACGTAACTACTTAACTATTTAAGATACTTGATAACTTATCATTGCAAAATTGTAGTACTATTAAAAATAAAAAAACTTTAATATGGAATATATTTTTATAAATCCAACAGTTTCTGAGATATTCGCAAATATATTGATACGATTTTGTGAGCTTTAGTTGTAAAGAGATACTACTTGAAATTTAACGCAATAATTTTCCAATGCCATAGAGTAATTAAATATAGCCTAAGTAAGTCTCTCAAAAAGTTTATTTTCACTTAAACCTTTTAGGAAAAATGTTTGTACAACAATGATCTATCTCCTTCATTTTAGACTCAATAGTCAATATTTACATTTTTTATTGGTAAAATTTATAACTGAGGAATTTAATAGCAATACGATGGCATGAAGATTTGCAACACCTAATAAAATGTCGAAAATTTTAACCAGAAGTTGAAATTTTAATACGAAGTGTTGACCCTTGTGGACCCAACAATGCACTTTTTTTTATCAGTCCAAACAAACAAATGAAGACATTAATAATTCTTTAAAAATAAAATTATAGAATTTAAATCACGACTCAAAAATTGTTTTACATAAGGATAAATCAATTCATTCTTGGGTTTGCTAGTGTAAGTTATATTATTTTGATTCACATATTTTATGAGTTTTGAGTAAATATTTCAATTTTTAAACAATAGAGCGAGAAAGTCCGTACGGAGCTCCGTATCATTTATTTTTTAATTCCAAAACATTTTGTCTTCAAAATTAGCGCGTATAAGCAAGGCGTCATTTTTCAAAGATATTTTTTATTTCTGTTACATCATTTACTGTCGAGTTATATTGTTACTTAAGTTGGGATGGAAGGGGACGCGAGAAAAGGCCAACGTTTTTGCAGTTTTTATGACAAAACTTTCTTTGGACATAGAGGCCTAATATTGCTCCAGTACAAGCCCAGAGTTAAATTTTCTTCACATGGTGACATCAATATTTTCTTTAATATCTTTCAAAGGATCCTAAAATTTAATGACAACATTTTTTTCATTTTAAAAGTTTATCATGTAATGCCGCTCTGCTCATGACAGATATTCAACAACTGTTGATATCACCTTGTGAATAAAATTAAACTCTATCTTGGTAGTGAATCAATATTTGATTATTTTTGCCAAAAAAGTTTTGATATAAAAACTGCGAGAATTCTGATCTTTTCTCGCGTTAACCACACTCTCACATTAAGGCCTTCTTGTTGATTAGCAGGTTTATATTTTTCTCCTTTATCAAACCACTGCAATGTTCGGTAATCTGTAATAAATACACATTTATCAACCTGCGTCTTCATTAGCATTCGTGATAATTAACTTAATTCCCTGCGGCAATAGAAAAAAACTTTCTCAGCCTCATATTCACTTATTTTTTAATCTTATATGGAGTGTGAATCGTAATGTATTTTAAGCACAATTAGAAAAGTGTGGAAGAAGGGGAGGGGGTAAGTTTCTTCAATTGTGCATGCATGTGTGATGAAGTCATGCAACATTTTAATTCGAACGTGCGCCGCTAGAGGCATTGAATCCAGTTGTACATCTGAGCTGGAAAGTTGACCTGCTTTATAACTGGTTATTTTTCAAAGTGTTTATTAAAATTAATTATGCACCATTTGTTATTCTAATGTCAGATGATTCCATCGTCGTAATTTCATGTAGGTTGGCAGATATATCGTGGTCTAATAGGCATGAAGTATGTTATGCAGGTGCTTGACTGTTGTAATTAGTGAAATAATTAAAAATATTTAAATTTCCCAGTTTATGTCGGTTTAAGAAAGTGCATAAATTTTTTTATCAATTCTATCAAATTATTTATGAAAGTTTGCAATTTGTCTGGATTTTTTTTACATAATCCTACATCAATGGCCGTGCCGTTCAAGGTGGGGTGCAGGAAACGCGAGTTAAGGACACATTTTTTCTACAGTTTCTATAACTAAACCTTTTTTTTCTGACCAAAAAAATAAAATATTGCTCCATTACGAACATAAGAGTTTAATTTTCTTCAGGTGACCTTGTGGTATAGGGGTAAGGGGTCAGACTTTTGTGCTGGGGGTCCAGTGTTCAATCCTCAGTCCCGGCACGGTTTTATCTGATTACCAAACCCTTCCTTCACCTCTGAAAAGACGTGTATTAATCACATCTTGTGAATGTGGGTAATGCCAGGCCTCCCCCGTGGTTCGGATTCCACGTTAAACTGAGGACCTCCATTTCATCTCACAATCACCCTACCATTACATAGGCCTATTAGCGTAAATCTGTATAACCCGAGCGGGTAGTAAAACGTGGTGCTAATAATAACAACAATATCAACAATAATAATAATTTTATTCGCATGTTGATATCAACAGTTTTTGAATATTTCTCACTGGTGTCCTGGAATTTAAGGACAACTTTTTCTCTTCATTTAAAATGTTTCTCAGCTAATACCGCTATGCTCATGACAGATATTCAACAATTGTTGATATAACCTTGTGAAGAAAATTAAACTGTATGTTTCTACTGGATAAATTTTTATTTATTTTGGCAAAAAGTTTTTACATGAAAACGGCGAACACACTGAACTTTTCTCGCGTTCCCTACTCTCCCACCTTTAAACGCTCGAAACACATTTACCTAACATTAGGGGGGAGACCATGGTTCGAATCTCGCCCAGGTGTACTTTGGGGGAAGGGAAATCGGGGGCTATATCTGTACTTATCAACATCGTTTTCCCATCCTTTATTCCCTCTAATTCATGTGTTCTCCCTCTAAATTACTCTCCTTATCCCTAGTCCTAGGATTAATACGTTAATATTACGTGTGTTAAATGTTATAATTTTTGTCTTTGCATTTAACTCACAGGATCTAATGGAACACGCATCGTTGGCCATGGGGCTTCAGTATCGCCTTGTCTGGTTTGTTGGTAACATCATAAAAGGTTGTGGTTGAACCAATTTTGAAGGCAATCTACTTATAAAAACCATTTAATTTTTTACTTCACAAATTATTACGAATTCTCAAGAACTAATACTGTACACCATTCTGGTTTTTAATTTTAATTTTTGAGGTTACAAATTTAATCTGCGTTCTTAGAACCTAATTTTGCAAACTGACTTTAATTAAATATTAAAAACGAAATAAGCATAGATATATTTACTAGGCTACGATATTTTTGATAAAGAGGACTATAGTTATTCGTTAGGCCTATATTTTACACCCTAGTTTGATAAAATTACGGTTGGCTTTTAACTTTTTTCATTCTGGTTAAAATAGGGGCAAACTGAATGACTCAATGACATGACGGGAAGTGTCTTTGGGGTAAACGAAGCGTTTTAAACTGTGCCTGTGATATGTTCTTCTCCAACTCTGTCCCCATTTGACCAATCATGCATTGTATCTGATTTGTATTTCAGCTGATGCCCTAACCAATGAGTGTTCAACTGAGGGATGGTAATACCATTGCACGTCTGTCCTACAACATTCACAGCCTAGTAGAGGAAATATTTGTCAGTACTAACCGTCACCCTAGTGACGCCCGAATGTGCAGTAGCCTCATGGCTTCTTTGGTGCTGACTGACAGCTCACAGCTGACAGCTGACGGATTTGAAAAGTTACCAGACCAAATTATGTATCCCTACGCCGAGCCATATGATCAGCAAAAACATGCGTTTAGCAGATGTCACTTCTGACAGTCAAAAATTAGGTGTATTCCTGAATGTTGACTGTCAGCTCTCAGCTGTGAGCTGTCAGTCAGAAAGCTACTGTACTTGCCGTACATCCTTTTCTTGAAGGCTTTTTCCATGTCGAGATGAGATGAGATGATGGTGATAGTGAGTATGAGGGTGTGGAACCAGTAGAGACGCTCAAACGTAACTTAAGTCTAGTTAACCAAACCTTTGTGACCGTTGGGGTAGTTCTCTTTTCAAGAAAAATAGCCCGTAGACATGTGCACTGACCACCACACCACGGGGACGGTTAACCGAGTTGTTGTTATTGCACCGCGTCTTACTACCCGTTCGGGTTACACGCACTTACGTCTAATGTGTAATGGTAGGGTGATTGTGAGATGAAATGAAGGACCTACAGTTTAACGTGGGATCCGAACCACGGTGGAGGCCTGGAAGGGTTTGGTAATCAGATAAATCTGTGCCGGGATCGAGGATTGAACCCCGGACCCCCAGCACTGAAGTCCGACACCTTACCCCTAGACCACCGGTTAACTGAGGGATGATAACATATTACAGCGACAGTTTAGATTAACTCTGCTTACCCTTGCAACACTCCACGTTGTGACACTGAAATGACCCTATGACTACAAGTCTAGGACACCCTGATTCTATTTCGACCGATGCTGATGAAAATATTATTAATTTTTAGGCCTACCTTCAATTCAATTCAATTTGCGTACAACCCGAACGTGTAGTAAGACGCGGTGCTAATAATAATAATAATAATTCCATTCAATTAATTGCCTAATAGGCCCTATATTCAATTTTTAGAGGATGTGATTAGCTTTTTAGTAGGCCTAATAGGTATAGGCCTACTGGTATTAGCCTATGTAGGTTCATTTTTAAGTCTTGTTTTAGCACAGAGTGTGTGTTTAGAAAGTGCACGCTAAATACCCCAGCGAAAAAATGGCTTTCAATTCAAAGCTTTGATCAAGTAACATTTATCAATATAATATTTTAATGAACTTTTAATGGGGTATTTAACGCACACTTTGTTAGTCTAAAATAGATTATATGTCTACCAGCATAAGACTTACAAACAAACTTAAACCTAGGCCAGTATGCCTAATATGAACTAGCACATCCAACACCAGCACCTATTTACTACTTACTACTTGGTTAACAGGACAAACTCTTACACAAATTAACTCACTCGTAATAAATGTCTTCACCCGGGATCGAACCTAGTACCATTAGACTCACGGTTGAGCTCTCAATCACTTCTTAACAATGGGGATGGGTACAAAAGGTTAATCAAACAGTTCTCTATGATATTCGTCTATACAAAGATATTAAAGATATAATAAACTACATATCACCTCGCAAAATTAATAATCAATGTTGATTCCTTTTTTTTATTATTATTAGTTCTATTTGCAGTGTCGTGTCCTGAAGTTTTTCCAGAGCAAGCGGAGTTTGTCTAAACTGAATCCGTGGTATGTTCTTATAACTCGGTAAAACACCCATTGGTCAGGTATAGATATAAGTTAGGCCCAATTAGCTTAAATTCCTACGCGAGATATGTAGACCCTATGTGTGATTGGTCAAATCGGGACAGAGTTGAGTTACAATAGAACTTAATATCACAGGTAGGCTACAGTTTTAACAAGTTCTGCTTACCGTGGTGACACTCCACGACACGACACTGATTTAGTATGTATTTATTTATTATTATTAAGCACTGCGTCTTACTACCCGTTCGGGTTATACGCTTAAGTACTAATTACGCTAATGGATTAGGAATTGGGAAGGTTAAATTAAAGGAAGTGAACCCGCATTTGCGTGGAAGGAGAGTGGAAAACCATTTAAGAAAAACCTCCCCCAGTTCACCCGACCGAGATTCGAACCTCGATCTCCCCGTCCTCAGCAGTAGGGTTCAACACGACAAGTGCGTTAGCCAACTACACCACCGAGGCGGGTTAGTATGTATTTAAAGTGGAACCTATTTCTTAGTCGTATTTAAATATCCCCATTTGACCGTTTTCTCAACACGGGCCTACAACGTTTGTGGGCGTCCTTGACCAATGC
>CABFVX010000506.1:161994-196792 GCA_902151425.1 Timema shepardi | reverse complement strand
CACCACCCTCGAAGCTACGCACGCACCCTTAAAAAAACAATTCATTTAGTAAGCACAACACACATACAAACGTCAAAAAGCCACACACGCCGAAGAAACAAAATGGCGATACGCTCCTCCTACCCCTCTAGTACCAATGGACGTGTCCCCGCCCCCTCGACGCGCGCCGACAGATCAGTCGACCAATGAAAGTTGGGGCAGATGAGGCAGACCAGCCCCCTACCTCTCCCTCCCCCCGTCCAGTGTTAGCGAACTCTTACAAACACACGCTTGCCTGAAAGTTGAGACAATAATATAGTGTTGGAAGAGTGCTTTCCGTTTGTATTGTTGCGCGCGAAGTACTCGAGTTGTCAATCTTTACTGTATTGTGGCCGGCCAGCCGGCATTTTATTTTCCTTTCTTTCTTTATTTAAAAAAAATATATATCATACACGTGAACAAATAGTGAGATGACTGAAAAAATCTGCTCAGTGAGACGTAAATTCGTCGTCAGTGCGCTTGTCCTATTAACGTTTTGGCTCGATAAACAAGCGTTTCAGTGATTGCTGTGTTTCAGAATAGTTTCGGTAACTTATTCATAAGTTAGATATATTTTTAAAATATGACAAATAATTGGACGAAAACTGTAGGTTATGGACAACAATTTCAGAGTAAAAACTTAAACTTTTTTTGATACGTTTTCACTAAATGACATTTTATTTCGACCTATTGAGGGGTGATCATATTTCTGAAGGTGTAATTGATTAAGTTTTACGACATATTTTTATGATAAAATTATTAAAATGTATTTGAATTTGTGTAGGCTAAAAGTGAATGGCCTGTACCAAGTTGGAAATAATATCTTTTAATAGGTACATTAATAAAACAATTTATCATTGATTGTCTATGGTAACGATTGGATTGTAGACTTCTTAAAATAAATGCGTGCTGCCTATATAAATAAATTGGGAGCGTATCCGATTAAGATAATTCGTTGTGGTATAGATTCAAACTGTAATTTCAGATAAGAGAAGGAAAAAAACTTGTTTGATTTGATTCGTTAATGTCACGAAGAAAATGGATGGCATTAATTAAAGAAAAAAAGCTAACTTTTATTTACTAAATTAAGACCAAAAATAATGTTCATTCGTCACAAATAGGCTTACGAATCGGCCTAATATAGGTCTAAGCTCCAGGCGAACATCATTGATAGAATATTTATAATAGGCCTATACGAAAAATGACGGTGCATTGAGATAACTTGATAGTTTTAACCTTTTTTTCTCAGTAGGCCTTACAATGGTCCTCCTGCATAAAATAAAATATAGTCGTGATAAATTTGTCAACATTTTGTTTAATAATTCTCGAGAAATACTTCAAAATAAGGTTCTTCTTAATGGGTTTCATTAGTAATCAATAAACAGATTTAGCCAATAACAATTCATCTCGTAAGGTTGTATGAAATACAATGAACTTGTGGTTTACCAAAGACTGCAAATTATCTGCAATTAAAATGGGGTTTCATAAAAGACTGCGATCGATTGGCGTTTGAATCGTAATAAAGGCTTCTCTACGTTTTCGTTTCTGTTTCTGTGTACTCGAAAGACTTGTTTTGTTTAATCCCTTCTCGAGAGATGGCGGTGGAATGGTAGGACGATTCCGGGTCCGGAGGATGTGAGGAGGACTCCCCCGCCCCCCCTCGGGAGGAGATGCCTCGGCCCAGCCGCGAGTCCTACGGCGACCAGAAGCCGCCATACTCGTACATCTCCCTAACCGCCATGGCCATCTGGTTCCAGCCCGGAGAAGATGCTACCTCTCTCCGACATCTACCGCTTCATCACGGACCGCTTCCCCTATTACCGCCGCAACACGCAGCGATGGCAGAACTCGCTCAGGCACAACCTCTCCTTCAACGATTGCTTCATCAAGATCCCCCGACGGCCGGACCGACCGGGAAAGGGTGCCTACTGGGCGCTCCACCCTGCTGCTTTGGACATGTTCGAGAACGGCAGCTTCCTCAGGAGGAGGAAAAGGTTCAAGTTGCCCAAGATAGAGAAAGAGGCCCTGGAAGTGGGTCTGGCGACGATGCAGCAATCCACGACGGGGATTACCCCTAACCGACACCCACAGCCGACGTTACTGCCAGGGAAGTCTTTCAGCATCGATAGCATCATGCAGCAACAAGCGTCAGAGACGGCGCTGCCCCTGCACCACCCAGTAGTTCCTCATCCTGTGCTACCGCGGGTGCCCTTCTGCCCGCCGCCCCACTTCGCTACAGCCGCTGCCACCCCACCTTCCTTCTTCCACCCACACCATCCACCCGTGTGCCTGCAACAGCCGCCCCCAGGTACGACGCTGTTCGGCGCGGGTTGCCCCATATCCGGAGGTGGAGGCTACGTGATGCACCCTGCCGCAGCCGCTATTTACTGCGCGGCGCTCGCCAACAATCTGGCTGGTCTCCTACTGCCGCCCCTCAAGGGGCCCTCTGGGCTGGTCAAGCCGCTTGCGTTGCCCGCACCGACGCTCTCAGACGCCACTCGACATCAAGGGCTCGCCCTTTCCCCACCACAGACGCCATTCTTGGACGTCGTCGATTCGTCGTCCTCGTCGTCTTGCGGGTCGGAGGGGAACCCTGCTGGCGGACAGATGACGACTACCCTGGGCGCCGGTAAGACCAACATCCCTCGCTCAACATAGGCTAATCTAACAAAAGCAAAGTTGAAAATGTCCGGCAAGAAATTATTTGTCCTGGCTGTTATAGAAGTTTACCTAAATACCACATCGGTGCTCACGTGGCAAAGTGTCTTGCTCATAGTATACAATATTGCTGGCGAGGTTCGAACTTCGACTAGGTGTACTAGGGGGGAGGGGCGGGGGCTAATCAAAAGGTAGCTATCATTGTCACTTTACAAATCCCTTTTCCGAATGCATTTCCTCTTAACTATAGGTTCTACCTAATTAATCTCTATCTCTTAAAAAATTAAGCTTTTATCTGTTCAGTGGGTGACCTGGCGGTCTAGGGGTAAGGTGTCAGACTTCTATGCTGGCAGCCGGGGTTCATTCGTCGGTCCCGGCATATATTTATCTGATTACCAAACCCTTCCTTCACCTCTGACAAGACATCTTGTAAATGTGGGGAATGCCAGGCCTCCACCGTGGTATTCCACGTTAAACTGTAGGTCCTCCATTTCATCTCACAACCACCCTACCATTACACATTAGCATAAGTGCGTATAACCCGAACGGATACTAAGACGCGGTGCTAATAATAATAATATCTGTTCGGGCTACAAGCATAGGCTTACATATACACGCGTAAATCTAGAATTGTATATATCATAAGCCTACATAGGCCTATATCATGCTAATGTGATAGCAGGGGCGTCCACAGGCAAGGGCCAAGGGGGTAATTGCCCTCCCCCTGAAATTCTGAAGTTGTATACATATTAGAAGAAGGCTAATCCCGCTCAACAGTAGCGCTCAAACACTAACCCCAGCCAACAAACAGAGTTATAGAATATAATTAATAAACTAATTACTAGCGCCCATCACCAGGCCACCTGCTGACTTTAGGGTTGATAGTTTGGTGCATGCGTGAGCAATTCCAACAGAATTAACCTTAAAAAGCGTCTTTTGAAGCGCCAATTTAATCATTTTCCTCCTGAATAAAAATCCTGTAGGCGTCCTTGTCTGATAAGGATGAGGAAGGTAAAATTTTTTGAAAAAATACCTTAATTTGCGTGGAGAGAGAGAGAGAGTGAAAAAACTATTTAGAAAAAAAATATTTCAGTAATCTTGGCTGGTATTCGAACCCTGACATCCTCCACATAGGCAAACCAAACTAGATTATATTTTTACATTTAGTTAGCGTGTCCACCGATGGGTATTATCCCTTAAATTAAACTGTTAATTACCTTGGTATTAAAAAAAATAGACTAAAAAAAACAACCGAAATATTTGGCCTTGCAAAAGTAATTACACTGATATTTAAATACACAAATCCAGCTTGTATAAAGGCTCAGACCAGGAACGCAAAAAAATAATAATAGGATAATCTTTTTTTTTTATAGCTAAAATTGGGACTTCTTTTCTCCTTAAGATAGCCTATAAGTTTATGTTAGGTCTATAAGTATACCAAAATGATTGTGATTTTTACTAACCATATCAGTTCAGTACATTAATACTATACATTACCCGCTTTGATGGCCTCATGAATTCATGATAATCTAAACAACGGGCGGGTAACGCCGACACCAATTGCCACAAGTGTTGAATTGTTCAAAAAAGTTTGGCGATATTGAGTTTTCCAGCTTTCACAGTAAAATAAACTTGTTCCTGATGGCGTGAGCTGATTGAAACTTGATATTTTCTGCATAACATTGGAAGCAATTCTTATATGCATTGATTTCAGAAATCCAGTCAATTTTTCTGCAACTTTTCAAATAACAGGCTTGTCAAATTTTGCATCAAATTGTCCTACATTTTCAGTCTGAACATTTTTTTTTTATCATTTACGTATGAGGCAACTTTAACTGATTATTAAAAGCTTATATGTTTTAAATAAACTTGTTCAAACCGCGTGTGTTGTTTTAAATGTTCTATTGAGCAACAGTTTCTCAATTTTTTACACGGTGTAGCGAATTTCGCTTCTCATTCGTCACACCTGGGACTACATTGAAAGATATGTTGCTCACATCTGGTCTATAAGCCATACAGCGTCACTTTTAAGTTAGACTGGACTGTGGATGATGGGGAGAGTGGGTTCGAATCCCGATCAGTTGTACTGTGAGTGGTTTTTATTAAATGGTTTTCCACTATCCCTTCACACAAATGCGTGAAAAACCACCTCTAAATTTAACCTCATCCCTAGCACTTTAGCGTAATTAGTACAAAAGTGTAAGTTATATCCCAAACGGGAGATGATAAAAAAATACGTGGTGTTAAAAACAAATCAATAGTACTAATTCGTTAACTTCCAGCCGGGGTCGATGGATTTTTGTTGAGTGATAAAACCCCGTAGCACAACTTCCTTCGGAAGGAAAGTAAAACCTTCGGTCCCATGTCGATTATGGCATGTTTAAAGAACCCTGCAAGGTATGTGAAAATACCTTTCACAACAAATTTGGTAGGCTATTTCTCTCTCGCTAATAGAAATTCCCGTGTACTATTATAATCAGTTGGCTTAGAAATTGCACATTAAATAGCTTACATCAAATATATATTTAAAAAAACCTTATTACTGAATACTATTTACATGTAACACTTGTGGTAGCCTATTTATAATATTTAATTGTTATAGATGCATTAGGATCATAAAATTACAATAAATAATAATTAAAGAATAATTAAAAGTTGTTCCTTGTGCACCGATTGTGTGACACCGACAAACATACTTACATTAATATAATATGTGTGTATATACTCCGTGTAACTATCAATACGAGAAATTTAGAACTAAATTTTACAAATCAAGTTTGAAATAACCTTAAATACAAAAATCTCGTAAAAAAATTTAATTGTTTAACGTAAAGCAAGAATATTTTATTCACAATATAATTAGTTCAATTTGAATTAAAATTAATCTAGGCTAGTTAAAAACCTTTTCATTTTTTAAATAATGTTTATTTTAGCTGAAAGTTCAATTTATAAATAAATATTGTGTTATAAAATAAACCAGGTCAAAAGGACGCATTTTTAAAACGGTGTGAATGTTATTAGATTAGCTAGTCAAACGTTTCACACCTCACAATATTCCTGTTGGTAATCTGATAGTATTTTTAGAATGACTTAATAATGTGTTGGCCTATAGGGAGTATAGGCACACTACACAGTGAATAGTTTTATTTTTTGAAACTATAGTCCAATGATATTCGGTCTCTCTTACTATAAAATTAATGTAAGTTATAATAAGATAAAAAATAACATCGTTATTGAGCTTGGGAACTAGCCCAATGTTGCCAGTTTAAATTTTAAATAGTTCTCAGAGAACTTAAATAGGCCTACAATAAGAAGTAATCATTTACTAGAGGTCCAGATTTCAAATGTTTTTCCAAGGGGTGATTTTCACTAATATACCTATAGTAAATTGTCTTATCAGAAAGTATCTGAAACATAAAAACAGGACGAAATTTATTAATTTGTGAGACTAAAAATTGATATAGCTCATTATGATCCACCTACTACTAAGACGTATTTAAATAATCATCGATATAATAGTTATTATAGACTTGTTACTCATAAAAGAAAGTTGAAATGGCTTCTTTACCACCAACCGTAGCAGCAGCGAAATAACACTGCCTACAAGTACACCACCAGGCACAAAAGTTGTTCGGCCTTTAAAGATGTCCTGAGATTTGGCGGTAGAAGAGGACTGGCAATGTCCTGGTGCCAGTAACGACGAATCAAGCTGCTGCATTTCTATCAATTATTTCGTGACAATTGCAAGAAAGGATACACATTGTCCTGCGGGTGCAGAAAAGCTATATTTAAATGCTCGGCTATCTGTGAGTATTGTCATGGAGTTCCCTGTATTAACGTACAATTATGTCTTGAGGAACTTGAAGGACCTAATTCCGAGGAAGGCGATTTCATCGACTATACACACCAACTTTGATTAGCAATGATGATGGTGACTTATTTCCCTTACTCTTAGTTGGTGAAAATAATATTGTGAAGTAAACAAAGACGGGCGATGTACGCCCTAAGCCTACATATTTCATACAAAGGCTGGCATTAAAATAAGTAATTAATTTTTTTTTGTCGTTCGAACTTTGATGGAGTGATTATAATTGCTATAAGTATTAAATTTCTTGCATTTTAAAAGGAACGTGAAAAACGAAAATGCGGTTCATCGAGACGGATTTCTGTTTATTTCTTAACTTCGATGTATGCTTGCGACAATATATTTGCTAAACTGTACATCCTATAATAAATCTATATCTGACATTTTTGTGGGTAATTGTTTGATCTTTCTTTTATATAACAACCTCCATTTCAATAAAGTTGACCGTTACCGAGATATACGTGAGAAACTGAAATATTGCACCTATTTTTCAAGATGGCGGTGATATCTCACCAGGTACACATCAGGACTTTTAGTTGCTTCACTGTAATGTAGAAATGATCCAGTATACCAAGTTTCAATACTTTGGGTCTGATGTTCACTATTTTTCTTCATGGGACTGGGATAGTAGCCTACCTGTTCTATAACTTATATTAAGCTATCTTTTTTAAGGTGTGATAGAAGTTAATCTTTCTACCCTTTGTCTATATCAAATAATTTTGTTCCCCCAAAATAATTAAACATATTGTTCAAATAGATAGGCTTAGTTTAATATTTTACACATAGTGACTTTAACAGTTTTTGAATATCCGTCATCGGCATAGCGTAATTTGAACAAATACTCTTTTAATGAAGATAAGAAGTCCTTTTAAAATTATATGATGCTCATGATGAATATTCAAGAACTGTTTATAAATTATTTTGTGTTGAAATTTCAACCAAAAGTTTTACCTGAAGCAATATTTTATTTAATTTGTCCAAAAAAGTTGTTTTCTTATAAAAACTGCGAAAAAAATACTTAACCAACTTCATGTTCCATCCCGACATTTATGAACTCACTTTAAGAGCCAAGTGATCTAGCGCGCTACTCTCGCAGTATACTAGCCTGCCGATGACGTGGAGATCTAGGTTAGAATATAGATCGGGTGCACTGAGTTTTTTTTCCAAAATGGTTTTCCAATCTCCCTCCACGCCAATATGGGTACACTTCCTATAAATATGTCCTTCCTAATCCCTAGAACCAGTAGTGTAATTAGTAGGCCTACACAATCAACCCGAACGGGTAGTAAGACGTGGTGCTAAAAACCCAACATTAATGGAATGGTTTATAAATTGATGACTTCCTGATACATTCATTATCAGTTAAATAAAAACGCTAATATAATATTTTAATACTGTAATTTTTAATAAATTAATAAACAAAAAAAACTGGAACTGAAATTAATACTAGTTTTAACGCAAATGTTCCGAATCTAACATACCCTATTATTTTGACTTATTGCTGATCAAAAAGGAAAGGGTGAGAATTAATAATAAAATGCCTCGTAGAAACTTATCGTAAGGGATGGAAGATTTTGATCATCTACCCTTAGAGGTCATATAAAGTCTCTGGGGAGGGTGTTTGTGCAGCTTGTTGCCGGCTTGCATGTATTTAATTATCTCCGCTTATTTACGTGCCTATTTATAGGCTAGCAGCTAATGAGTAGTAATGATGTTTCAATGATCACGGCTCCTTCTACTGTGTAGCGACGTAATAACAGGGTGAACACAAGGCCAGATAAGGGATGCTACGGTGGAAAAGAAGGGGTGGGGGGTTGTCAGACTCAAATAGGGTTGTAAAGAGCGGCGGTTAATGGAGGGATGAGTTTTTGTGCACCTGGTTTACCTGATTAGTTATTTTTTTAAAGAAAGGTTTTTTGAATCGCCCTCTTTTATATGTATTTTTATGGCTGTGGTCGTCTTTTCTGATATCCAAGATCATTTTAAGGACTCCAAACTAAATTGTAGAATTAAGGTGGGCGTGTAGGTAACGCGAGTCAAGGGCAGTGTTTAGGCAGTTTTTATATCAAAACTTTTTTTTCCTCCAAAAACTCCAGTATAAACATTGAGTTTAACTTTCTTCATATGGTAGTTTTAACAGTTCTTTAATATATACCAGGAACATATTGATATTAGATGAGAAGCTTTTTAAATTAAGAGAAAAAGTGTTGATTAAATTCCAGGACATCCTTACTACCCGTTTCTGTTATTCGCTTATGTTCTAATTACACTAATGGCTTTAGGGATTAGGAAGTTTTATTTAGATGAAGTGTATCCGCATTTGCATGACATAAGAGTGGAAAACAATTTTGGAAAAATACTTCCTCAGTAAACCAACCGAGATTAGAACCTAGATTCCCTGTCATCACAGTCTAGTCTACTGAGAGAGTAGCGCGTTATACCACGCAGCCACCGAATCGGGTTTTGACATATATTCAAGAACTGTATACGTCACCACGCGAAGAAAACTCTAAACTATGTTTTTACTGTTATTAGCTTTGGTAAAAAAAGTTTTGCTGTAAAAACTGCCAAAAATACTGCCCTTAACTCGCGTTTCCTACACTTACACCTTAAAAAGACGTCATATTTTCTTTTTTTGGGAAGGGCGGGGGGGAACAAAGGGCTTGGTGTAGAATTTACAAGGGGCTGCTCATGGGCTTTGGCCAAGGCAAGCAAGACTTGAAGGGACTGTACAAGTAAGTTGTTTCTCTCCTTTCAGTATCTTGCTTGTCATTTCTTGACCCAGTAGTTCCCAAACCCCTTAGACCGAAGGAGCCCTTGCACAAAAAAACAAAGAAAACATGCTGGAAACTTCATAAATTTTTCACGCTAATAGACCTATTATGTACTTTCATTAGCAACAGTTTAAATTTTATTAACATAAAAGTATAAAACAAATGGAAAACATCACATGTTTTTATGGATCTTTTGGCAAACGTCCTTTATTTAAATTTGAAAAAATCGTTAATCCTAATTACTTATGCTATTATATGGGTTTAAAAATAAATATATAAATAAAAGGTTATTATAAAGTTGCTTCATGGAGCCTGAGATAGTCATGATGGAGCCTAAGGGTTCAGCGGAGCACAGTTTGAAAATCGCTGCCTTGGCCAAAGAACAACATACTTTGAAAAAGATTTGGTAGTGATAATTACAAGCTATGATACATTTTAATTATGAATATGTTGAAATTGTAACAAACATCTAAAAATTATGTACATTTTAAAATATACATTTGAGTCAATTACACATTAAAACTAAGTTAAATAATCAAAGAATGATGTGACTATGCATACATTAAAAATTGTAATGTATTAATCTTGAAAAATGATTAAATTTGTAAAGTAAAAATGAAATCTACTTCTTAGCTGTAGTTCCCTGTTCCTTGATGTCTGGCTGCAAGAGCTGCTCAGTTATTTTGACACATTTCAATGCATCAGCGGCATCATCCTCAGGTCTGATGAAAAAGAAAGAACACATCGAATGATATTTATGTTTAAGATACAATGCGTCAGCCAATGTGGTATAACATAAAATTAATGAATGTTAATAAACTATAATGTTGAAAGAATAAATAATTATGAAACATCATAATAGTTCATAATTATTTATTCTTTAAACATCATGTTTCATAATCATTTATTCTTTAAACATTATAATCTATTAACATTCATTAATTGTATGTTATACCACATTGACTGACGCATTGTGCCTTAAAAATAAATTTCGTTCGGTGTGTTCTTTCTTTTTCATCAGACCTGAGGATGATGCCGCTGATGCATTGAAACGTGTCAAAATAACTGAGCAGCTCTTGCAACCAGACATCAAGGAACAGGGAACTACAGCTAAGGAATAAATTCAATTTTCACTTTTCAAATTTAATCATTTTGCATTTTTCAAGAGTAACACATTACAATTTTTAATATATGAATTGTCACATTATCCTTTGATTCTTTTTAGTTTTAATCTGTAATTGACTTAAATATTTATTTTAAAATGTGCCTAATTTTTATATTATATTTGTTACAATTTCAACATATTCATAGTTAAAATGTATCATAACTTGTAATTATCACTACCAAATCGTTTTCATATATCATTTAAATTTATATTGTGAATATATATTATATTACGTTATTTATGTTTCTTTCACGTCAATTTAGTACAACTTGTTCAACTTAAATTAACTTAAAATTAAATTTTGATTTTCTTAATATTTACTAATATGGTTCTATCGATATTTTTTTTAACCCTGGAAACAACCCACGAACTTACCCCTTTGGGTAGCTGAAGGTGGAGCATAGAATAAATCTACACGAATTCGCTTGGAGGAAGAGTGAGAAACTATTTAAGAAATAAAAACCTCAATACACAAGATATTTTTGCCCCTGGCTGACGTCTTTATCTTGATGTTCATTGAGGGTAGTTGGTAGGATGTTTCTTATCAGATTAACACAATTATTAATGCGGACAAGGGTGGTGAGACAGGCCTGTTATAAGGTGGTTGATTATTATTAAATTCACTAGGGACTGGATTCACTAAAGGGTGCAAATCTGCTCCACTTAACCCCCCCACCCCCGACCCAGGTACCACAGCTTTATTTGCAACATTTCTGTATTCACTAAACAAGGAGCAAACTGGTGGCAATAACTGAGGTAACCATACACATCATCATTTTCGCTTTCTTTAGTAAATCCATTTGATGAATATATTTCCAAAGTTGATGCTACTTTCTTTAAAAACTCTAATGAAAATTATATAAAACATAGAAATTTAATAATAAAACTTTAATGAGGCACATTAATAACAATAATAATAAAAATAATAAAACTCATGCCTTACTTACCCTATGGCATTAGGAACTCGAAAGTTCATTGCCGAACCTACAAAAGAACTTTACCTATGCTGAACTAGTTCTATTCGGTCTGCCTCATTACAACCTCTCTTGAGATAGTTATATCCAGTCCACCTAATTACTCCCTAGCCCCATCTTGAGCTAGTTATATCCAGTCCACATAATTACTCCCTAGCCCCATCTTGAGCTAGTTATATCCAGTCCACCTAATTACTCCCTAGCCCCATCTTGAGCTAGTTATATCCAGTCCACATAATTACTCCCTAGCCACATCTTGAGCTAGTTATATCCAGTCCACATAATTACTCCCTAGACCTATCTTGAGCTAGTTATATCCAGTCCACCTAATTTCTCCTTGGTTCTATCTAGTCCACCTAATCACTCCCTACCCCTATCTTGAGCTAGTTCTATCTAGTCCACCTAATTACTCCTTAGCCCTATCTTGAGCTAGTTATATCCAGTCCACCTAATTACTCCCTAGCCACATCTTGAGCTAGTTATATCCAGTCCACATAATTACTCCCTAGCCCCATCTTGAGCTAGTTATATCCAGTCCACATAATTACTCCCTAGCCTCATCTTGAGCTAGTTATATCCAGTCCACATAATTACTCCCTAGACCTATCTTGAGCTAGTTATATCCAGTCCACCTAATTTCTCCTTAGCCCTATCTCGAGCTAGTTATATCCAGTCCACCTAATTACTCCTTAGCCCTATCTCGAGCTGGTTCTATCTAGTCCACCTAATCACTCCCTACCCCTATCTTGAGCTAGTTCTATCTAGTCCACCTAATTACTCCTTAGCCCTATCTCGAGCTAGTTCTATCTAGTCCACCTAATTACTCCTTAGCCCTATCTTGAGCTAGCTCTATCTAGTCCACCTAATTATACCTTCTTCCTATCCTGAGCTAGTTCTATTCAGTCCTTCTCATTGTACACCCTATCTCTTTCCGGTCCATTCTAATTTTATCCTCCTAACTTAGTATAGGTCTTCCCAATGGGTTTCCCAGTCAACAATCCTGGACACGGCTCTAGATTCTCCCAATCGCGCTGCATGTCCTGCCCACCGTAATCTGCGAGACTTTATGAGCCTAATATTGTCATGTGATGAGAACAGGGTATGTAACCCATAATTATGTAACCTTCTTCACCTACCAGTACCTTCCATATCTTTTTGGACCAAATAACTGCTTAAGCATCTTGTTTTGAGTAATATTTAGTATCATCAGAGTTAATTTTTTAAACTCTTTAAATCAAATAATTGTATGTGCCTAGTATTGTACTCGTTGCGAACCCATGATATCCTATTACCTCATAGGCCTTCACTTACGTCACAGGACATTAATTACTCATTCATTTCATTCCTGTTTGCGAAATATGCATTTCAATATTTAATATAACATGGTCGAACCTTTACCTGTGGTTTTTACTGTACGTGTTACTTTTCCACGTAGAAAACATATTGTACCACCTTTGTTTGATGTCCTGTTTCAATTGTCATTTATTTCATAACACGGTGGGGTGAAAAAATCTATTGACCTTTTCCCTAATGACCAAATGGCTTTAAAAAAAATTACTATAGGTTTATTAATATTTACCACAATTATATTTCCAGTCCTCCCGTGACTTATTCTAAGTTTTCATTTTTTTATAAAACGCAGTAACGATATGTGTTATGCTTTTTTAAATTTATGTTTATAAAGTTATATTTTTCATCCTGATAGATTAGGTATTGTATGCCCTGTTCCGTACGAAAGTTGTGTAAGTATAAATAATTACTTGAATATATTACTCTATTCTGTGTGAGCAAGAATTCCAACGGTTGCATTGTTTCACGGCAGAAATACACACAGACACATTATTTCTGATTGTTTTAGAAATACATTTATAATTATTTTTTTGAAAGAAACCAATAAGTAAATATAATCTATACGCCTATATTAAGAGTTATATTGTATCTGTCTTTCTGTTCAGAGCTTTTTTAAAATCGCAACAGAGGTACAGTACAAAGCTGAAACATCGCACGCTGCTTAATTAAGTTGGGAGTGTAGGGGACGAGAGAAAAGGTAAGTATTTTTGCGGTTTTTATAGAAAATTTTTTTGGCTAAAATATGTCAACAAGGGCCTATTGCTTTAATAGAAACATTCAGTTTAATTTTCTTCGCATGACGACCTCAATAGTTATTGGATATTTGTCATGACCAAAGCGGTATTAGATGACAAACTTTTAAAATGTAGAGAAAAGGTTGTTATTGGATTCCAGGACATCCTTGAAAGATATTCAACAATAAGTATAGGTTATCAAGGGAATAAAATTAAAATTCATATATCTGTTGAAAAAGTATTTGTATTGTTTTGGCCAAAAAAATGTGTTGCTATAAAAACTGCAAGAACACTGAACTTTTCTCGCGTTTCTTACATCCCCCACCTTAAGTGTTGTAGGTTTTACCCCCAAAATGTCTTAAAACTTAATATGTATGCACTGGGGTGGTTATAGGGGGGATTCAGTACAGCGTGATTGCGTGGATAGAGCGTGGAGCAAGGAGTTTGATAGAGCCTAGTTTTTATGCGGCTCACACGTGCGGAGAACGGATTTTAACCGCTTGTAGTCATAATAATGTTAATTATGATGGCGTTTCATGAAGTGTCGCTTAAAATAATGCATGTTTCGTGTCTAATTTTTTTTTACCTCCCACGGCAAAAACGCGGAAGAAGAAAATGATTTGCTATTTCCTAAAAAAAAAAATATTGTTTGACTTTCTTTCGTCAGGTACTTAGAAAAAATGCTTTGCACACGAAACTAAACTACTTACTTAAAGATAAACTAACACGCCAAAGAAAAATCAGTATCTCTCTTCTTCTTTTTTATTGTGTGTTCCATATCCAGAGAGGGTGTAATGAGGTGGAGTGGATAGAACTAGCTCAAGTTAGGGATAAGGTTTAATGAGGTGGTCTGGATTGAGCTAGCTCAAGATAGGTATAGGAGTTAGTGAATTAGACTGGATAGAATTAGCTCGATATAGGGATAGTATATAATGAGTTGGACTGAAAAGAACTAGTTCAAGTTAGGAATAAGGTTTATTGAGGTGGACTGGATATAACTATCTTAAGATAGGGGTAGGGTGCTGTAAATACAAAAGGAGTGATGAGACAAGGATAAACAGATAAGACTTAGAATATTACAAAATTCTCTACTCCATTCAAATCCGCCTGAAATTTGTTTAACCTATAAATTAAATTGTATACTTGTTAACTTCAATACCTATTTAAACTTTAAACATTGTTGCATTAAATATTGCACATCTTCAAGTCGTTGTATATCAACACTCAATCATTTTTATAACCAATTTGCAGATGGAAACCTTTTAATCCAAGTTTATAATTTTAATTTTTAACTTACCTGTAATTTGAACATTGTTTGGTCAAACCTATTTTGTTATCTGTAAGTTTTACAACCATTTTAACGTGTTTTAATGTATTTTAGGCTTATCATCGCCTAATATATTGAAGCATAAATAATAGTTTTTACTATTTGATTCATTAATATGCAATCCCGTAAAATTATAATAATTGTACAAGTGGCAGCATGAAGCCAACTACCGAGTCGAAGGTGGCTGCGTTATCTGATAGCTCGTTATCTTGATAAAATCACTCATTTGTAGCCAACGATTTCCACATGTCCATCATAGACTCTGCCTTAAAATATGAGTGAAGAATTAGCCAGAGAACGGGACGATAGCTCAGTGGTAAGAGTATTGGTATACTAAAACAAAGGTCCCGGGTTCAATTCCCGTATCCAGGTGTTATTTTTTAATTTTAAGAATATGAGACCTAATATATTACTAAATTGATGATGAATTAATTTATTATATGTGTAATGTTCATAATTTGACAATAATTTGACCATAATTTAAACCTAATTATACATTTTAATCTGCTAATTCAATTTATTTCATCAATTAACTTAACCAATTTATTAATCAATTCTTTTTATATATTTTTGTTCATTATATCTAAGCCTTAAATTCAAATTCAAATTCACTCCTTACTTTGAACTTGTTTAGAATTTTTTCTAAAATGTTATATTTCAGGGGAGATGTTAAGCGGTCCCGCACGGCAGTTCCGTCAGATATATTGCCTATATACTCGGCGGCGAGGTCTTAATTTTTTCCCCCACCACATCTTACTACCAGTTCTGTTTATATGCATGTGTACTAATTACTCTAATGAGTTATGGATGAGGAATGTTGAACTTAAAGGGAGTGTACCCTCATTTGCGTGGAGTGAGAGGGGAATACCCTTTTTGAAAACCTTTCCTCAGTACACTCTACTGGGTGTCAAATCCCGATCCTGTCGTCGTGACAGTTTAGTCTAACACGAGAGTGACGCCTTATATCATGCTGCCACCGAAGCAGGTGTTACGTATATTTTTATTCTGTAATATATAGAAAGTAGTGTAATCGTGAATATTTTTTACTTGCGAGATTATTATATATTTTTACGTTCGTTCTATCTTCCAACAAACTAAAAATTTGTTTAGGCCTATCATCATGTTTGTCTGCCTGTACCTGAAAATACGTACCAAAACAGTTTATTGGATTTCATTCACACCTAATATTTGGCGAGGCTAAATAGTCAATTTGATTATATCTCTAAAGTTAAGAAGTTAAGTATTATTTACTGATGACTGATTATTAAATTATATATAAAAAAAGAGCTTTAACGATTTTATTTCACACGTGTTTTACAAGATTGTTCATTTTTATAAAATATGTTTTAAACTTATTTTACTATCGACTAATTTTTTTTTTTTTACTTTTTGAATTATGTTTAAAATGGCTATAACCATTTTGTTCAAAATGTATAAACCTACCTTAAAAGTGTTGAAAAAATTGTTTAAAAGTATTCAAAATAATGTGAGTTTTTTTTATGATTTTTTAAAGTAGTTTACTACTGATTTTAAATTGGTTTTATTCCCTCATTACAATAAATATACTGACAGTATGTGCGCTTTTGACCTAAAGTCCGTTCACCGTAGGAATTGTCTTCTGAAAGGTCCTTTTCCCTACCAGAAATATATTATATAGTAGAATATTGGTAGGAAAAAAGACCTTACAGAGAGTAATTCCTACCGTGAATGGAGTATACCATTTATTTGTATGTCTGAATACATCTAGCTTGATTTTGTTTGGAAGAACAGTAGAGAAAATTCAAACATATTTCTTTCCGGCCAACATTGATAACACTTTACTATATCATTTGTGTTTTTCTATAGGTATTGATAATATGTATCAAAATTTACAACTGAAGATAACATTATTGATATATGAATACATTGAAATTGTTTTATGAACTTTAGTAACTACATACTACTGTTCTTCCTACCAAAATCATACGATACAAGTTACCTGCTCTGTGGGTATAACGTGGGTTTGCGGGGTAGAGATTCAAACCACGTTATATGACAACCCCACTCACGTCAGGGGTTGAACGGTTTAAGTTGTCATTTTCGTGTGGCCTGTGGATGACGGTGAGATTGAAGTTCAAATCCCGGTTGCGTCTATTGATGGTGGTGTCTCCTAAATGGTTTCCCACTCTCTTAAAAATACAGGTAGATTACCTCTAAAATGCTTCGTTCCTTATATCCACCCCATAAAATTAATAATCATATATGTGTATAACCTGAACAGGTAGTTAGACACGGTGACGAAAAAACACAAAAAAAATAGCGCTCTAACCTATGACTCGTGTATTTTCTAAAATAGCGGTTATTTAATAGACTAAAAACTCTTACAATACCGACCACGATAAGCATAGCAAGCCAAAATACAACCAGATTACAGGTAAAGTAGCTTATGAATCCAATAAAGTTCAATATCTACTTTATGTACAAACACAATTTTCTAAAATTCTTTCATTTTCACGTAAAACAATAGAATAAGTCACCATAAAAATATTCAACGAATTTAATCAATCACTTTTTTTAAAAAGTCAGTAATTTTTGGTCGATTTTTATGCCAGAACCTTATTTTTTCTTTAGCGAAAAATTCTGAATAAACTTTACCTTTCAAAGACATGGGGATAAAAAAAATACCCGTGGTAAAACAAATGCACATTATGATAGTTCAAAATTCAGCTAAGGGAGGCGAGAAAAGATAAGTGTATTTGCAGTTTTTTTAGCAAAACATTTTTTTGGTCAAAATAAATCAAATATTTTTCCAGTAGAAACATTAAATTTAATTTTCCTCACATAGTGATATCAACCGTTGTTAAATTTATATTACGAGATCGGAATTAGGAGAGAGACCTTTTATGTGAAGAGAAAAAGTTGTTTTTAAATTCCAGGACATCCTTGACAAATATTCAACAACTGTTGGTATCACCATATGAAGAAAACTAAGTGTATGTTTCTACTGGAGGTTTATTTGATTTTGCCAAAAAATAAATAAATAGTTTTGTTATACAAACTGCAAAAAAATTGACCTTTACTTGCGTCCCCTACATCCCCATTTTAAGTGCAACACTGGTCGGAAAAGTTTTGCAATCCCTGATTTAGGCCTACATATTGCAACATCATTCCATTGTTCATAGGCTGCACTACACAACGCTTGTATCTATTTCGACACTCGAATCTACATAACAATATCATCTATTGTGATCTAGATAACTGAACGATCGACAAAATATGACGCTGTCCCCCTTCCATGGCAGAGTAACGAACTGTTTAGTTGTGCCCTGTCACCCCCACCTTCTCTTCGCAATATGGAACAATCCCACGCCCAATACTAGTCTACAAGCTACATTTTCTAAATGTCCCCATACACAATACTAGCTGTCACACACCCCATTAGACCTCTCGCTTCCAACCCTTTTGTTGGTCCTAATTTATGGCTTATGGCCAAGGCCTATTTGACGTTGGGAGGGAGGATAATAAAACTTGGCGTGGTCTCAGGCGGGAACTTAACACACTTTCAACTATTTGCCAACTCGTTTCGGTGGTCGAATGATCTTAAAGCTGTGTTTTTCAACCAGTGGGCCGTGGGAGTGTGGGGGCAGGTCGAAAATAAGTGAGGAAAACTATGAGTGGTAAAAATAAATCCTTTTAAATTCACGATCGACATTATTTTTAAAAATAACATATCATAATTACAGCTAATTCAACACCTTGAATCAGTGGTAGCGTATCTGTCTTCTATTGAGCTAAGGGTCCCGGGTTCGATTCCCGGCATGGCCGAAAACAGTTAGCATGGGTGATTTGTGGGTTTAACCTTTCACAGCAATGAATTAACTTCCGGAGGGAGGGGGGAATTGAATGTTTATGCCTGTCCTAGTGAACTTATGAACACAATCTTAATTTTTTTTAGCACCGCGGCTGCTATCTGTTTAAGTTATACGGGATATGCGACTTACTAATTACGCTAATGAACTAGGGATGAGAAAGGTTGAATTTAGAGGAGTTATACTCACATTTGCGTGGAGGTAGAGTGAGAAACAATTTTTGAAAAACCACCCTCAGTATGCATCACCAAGATTTGAACCTCTATTTCTCCGTCATCGTCAGTCTAGCCTACTTTGGGTGTAGCGCGTTAGACCATGTGGCCACTGAAGCGGATACAATCATGCCAATAGAATATAATTGCCTAAGGTAAAACTTCAGAGGTAAAAATAGTACTCGCATTCACATGGAGAGAAAATGGGACATTATAGTAGGAAAAAAAAACACCCTCAGTACAGTTAACAGCAGTACGGGTAACTGGGACTCAAACCATGATCTCCCGGCACCAGAAATCGATGAGAATGGTTCTTTAGACCAATGAACATGCAACCATTGTTAAGTGTTCGATTATGCTCTATGCGATCTTGAAATAAACTAAAAACTAATATGATCCTCTTTTTATTGCTTCTTAAAGTCGCGAGTAAATCGATATAAATTACGTAAATGATCGATAAAAAAAAGAAGGTACGTAGTGTGTAACTCGGATGGATATATTTATCACCCCCTTTACCCCCCAGTGGCCTCCTTACAGCTCAATATACCTATTACCTTGGTGGAGGGTGGGGGTTGAGGGGGGGGGGTTCTTTTGTTACGATTCTTTAGTGTTCCGTTTTGAGATTCCTGCAATTTGTCAACGTGTCTTGTTTAGTGTCTGAAGAAACAAATAAAAACATTGAGTTGGGTGACGGTCTACCCTTATGAGACACACCGTCATTACAAGCTACTACAAGTTAAGTCGACACAATTAGACGATTAGTAACTTGAAAATTAACTCTTTAATTGTAAACTAAATATTCAATAGCTGAGTGAAAGCTAGCTACATCCAACACTTTTTCTCTTTGTGAAGATAATGTCACCGGACGTGAGGCAAACCTCAGTGTGTCCATCACTTTCCTCAGCAAAGTTCGTCTAATTGTTTCCACACCACCCTGTATAAGGCCTGATTCATAGCGTTCACCGAAAACAAAGAGCAGAATCTGCTTGAGTGACGCAGCATGATGCATTGCAACACAAACTAGAAGCAGATGATTACCGACATTTTTTTTTCTCTTCAGGATCGACAGATCTTTAAGATTAATATCAATCTGGATGTTTTAAAAATATTGTGCTGTGTCGTGAAACAAATCAAAACGGAACAAGAGCAACACACGCGCTTCCCATTTAACAAGTTATTTTAAATAATTTGGTTGACAAATACACAATAATAGGATCAGTAACTAATCAAATGAACTCATCACGAACTTCCTTAAGGAAATAACGATAAAATGAAACTTCTCCCTCCACTGAGCGGCAAGATGATCACTCCACAGAAAGAAGCGTGTGTGTAAATAGGTAGCCTAGGTATGTCAGCTCGCATCCTTGCAAAACGGCGTCAGAAAGCAGCACTGCAGGTTGCTACGTATAATAAACGTAAGACAAGGTTCGTCTGATGATAATCAGAATTATTGACACTAACTTAACATCGGCGAGGGATATTAAACATCGGAGCTAATTGTTATTAAAGCTAGACTGGAGGTCACGTGGTCTGAGGCACCTGGCTCGAAAGCTAGAATTTATATTTTGACGATGATGAGCATCGACAGACACTGGGGTAGGTATTCTACTGTGGTTCTACCTTCCCTTCTCAAATGATAGTGCGGTTTCATCTTCTCAAACGATCCTCGTAATATCCACCCCCCCTATTTTTTTTTTAGACAAAGCCGTTAATAGCACTTGTGCTAGGATAGATTTATTAACTCTACATTTATCAATATGGGAGTAATTTTAAAAGACTCGTTAAAGAAGTACAATGCTAGCCTACTAATAGGTGTAGCCTATAGTAGACCTATATTAGACCAGAACTTATTCAAACACTCATAGATTGGTCTCGTCCCCAGAGAAAGAGAAAAAAAAACCCAACTAAAACATAAATTACACGATAAATAGGGAACACCAAGTACTAAATTCATCTGTAATAAATATTACCACACCTGTAACACATAGGTTTCACTGCATGGAGTGTTTATTACCCCCCGGTCCCCTTTACGCCATACATTGGGGAGCAGCAATTACCTACCACTTACACCCAGGTAATTGGACATTACCCCTTCAGGTGTCCATGGTAAAACAATGTATCTTCCCACTAATAAACAGACGAGATGAAACAGAAGGCTATGTTTATTTGGGTGTACTAAGGATCGACGAGTCCAAGCTGTTAAAATGGTGGTCTTCCAGGTACAGGAGACCTTGGTTCAACCCCTTCATGTTTTATATCATTTAGGACCCGATATTGGGTTAGTTACTTTGAGAAATTAAAATATGCGTGTGAAATTTTAATTTGGTTAGGTAGCCTACTTGGCGAAACAATGTGTGCCTAAAACTTTAACAATATGATAGCTTTTCCTTTTTTAGCACCCCGTCTAAGGACCCGTATGGGTTGTACGTTTATGTAGTAATTACTCTAATGTGCCAGGGATGAGGAAGGTTGAATTTAGAAGAAGTGTACCCACATTTGTTTAAAGAAAGTGGTAAACTATTTAGGGAAAACCACTCTCAGTATACCCGACCAGGATGGAACCACGATCTCCCCATCAACGGCAATCTAGTCTATTTCGAGAGTAACGCCTCAGATAATGCAGCCACTAAAGTGGGTGTTATGATAGTTAAATTTATATAAAACTCGATTTTTGTTGCCACACTATTTGTATACAGGATTTATACCGTGACGAGAGACAGGATTTATTCAAGATTCAACCGACACCCAAAAATACTTTTTACGCATAAAGTATAAATCAATCAAATCAAAACAAATTTCTTGATTGACTTTTGTTGGTGTTGTTGTCGTTGTCGCTAACCGATAGAAAAAATGTCCAAAAATATAGACATTTTTAAAATGATTAGTCGTTCAATAAAAGCATAATAGACTCTCTTTGATATAAGATTACCCAAATATTATGATAAAACAATTGTTTAAAAATAGGTTTGTAGCAATTACGTAGACATGATATTAGTAATTAATTTCAAATAGAGCTTCAATCTCATAATAGAATAATCCAAACAGATTTCTTTTGCTTTTTTTTTACATCAAGTGAAAGTTAAATCGAATAAATGTTTTATATAAATATATTAGATTGTTCTTTCAGAATATAAAATTGTAAGAGGGTTACAATAAATATTTGATCAGCTGAGTTCCTTTTTACTAACGCAAATCCGTAGGAATGCTTTGAGTAGGAATAGAGCACACCTTTGAAGAACCTTAGTGAAGTGTTAGGGGTGTGCAATAATTACCATAAAATCTATGTGTTTCACTACAAGTTTTGGCTATCCATTAAAACAAACACTAATTTTGTCTAACACCACATATTACTACCCATTCGGGTTACACGCTTATGTAGGCCTACTAGTTTCGATAATGGTTTTAGGGACTAGGATGGTTATATTTAGAAGAAGCGTACCCGCATTTGCGTGGAGAAAAAATGGAAAACCATCTTCAGTACATTTGACCGAGTTTCAAATCTTGGTCTCCCCGTCATTGGCAGTCTAGTTTATTGTAAGACTATTGGCTTAGACCATGCGGCCACCGTAGTGCGTAATACTAATTTAAGGACACAGGATGGAGCAAGCAAATTTTATTAGTATCCCGAACTCTCTGGGTCAGGACTGAACAAGAAAAAAAAATGCTCGATTACTATTATTATCATTTTCTATGATAATTATGCTTGTGTTTTAGAGATGAAGAAGGTTGAATTTTAGAGGAAGTATACTCGCATTTTCGTGAAGGAAAAGCGGAAAAGTATTTAAGGAAAACCCCCCCTTAGTATAACTGACTGGGATTTGAACCTTGATCTCACCACTTACATCAGGTTAGTCTAGCACAATAGGGACCAGTTGACCACTGAAGCGTGTTCCTGATTATTTGCGTATTTTGCCCTAATGTTTTTGGTATGTGATAGTACTTATAGTTCGGGACGTTATTGCGTGCCTTTACTTGCAAGATTTTCGTGTCTAACATTTTTATACAGACTATGAAACAATGTATTAATTCTACCTCAAAGCGATGACTAAAGGACTTTTCATTAAACTGTTGACTTTAATTGTATTTGTTTTATAGTATTTTTAGTGACACTCTTTTAGGAATAAAAACCATTTTTGGTGTATGTTTGCAGTGTTCTCAATTTGACATAATATTTGTCAACAGCATTTTGCTTGAGGTGAAAATCGCTATATTTTTTCATAATAGGCCTACTATGTTTTTTTTGTTATAGTAAACGTAGACTACGCCAGTCAAAAATATTAGGTGCACTTTTTCTATGATTCCTTTATGAACTATTTAATACTGACCCTATGTATAGTTTTATGAATATAAATGGCACCAGAACAAAAGTTTGGTTTTTCGCATACAAATTTATGTGCGCTGTACTTGAATTAATGACTTCTTATTTTTGACAATATAAAAATATACATTTTAAAATTTTATATCAATTAAAAATACATACAGGATAAGACTAGGGCGGAAATTTATTAAGTTTATTTTGAAATCATTATTATTATTTGTTTCATAATATGTTTAAGGCGTGTTTATTTTAAAATATTTTTAAAGCATGCCCTTACATTAGGTGATTTTTTCTTCATTAAATATGTTAGATATTTAGTTAGTCTATTTTTTTAATTCTCATATCCAATAAATATATTATAATATTGGCCACAATTTTGAAATACATAAAAAAAAGTCTGGTTGTTCTAAATGTAATATTAAACTACATCTAAGTAAAAAATATTTTTAAAAAAAGCTCGACAATATTAAAAAACTATTATTATTATTATTATTAGCACCGCGTCTTACTACCCGTTCGGGTTATACGCACTTACGCTAATGTGTAATGGTAGGGTTGTGATTGTGAGATGAAATGAAGGACCTACAGTTTAACGTGGAATCCGAACCACGGTGGAGGCCTGGCATTCCCCACATTAACAAGACGTCATGTCAGAGGTGAAGGAAGTGTTTGGTAATCAGATAAATTTGTGCCGAGACCAAGGATTGAACCCCGGCTGCCAACACAGAAGTCTGACACCTTACCCCTAGCATAGAGAAATGTATACTATGTTATTCCTTTCTCTATGCCCCTAGACCGCCAGGTCACCCTAATATTTAAAAAAGGTTCATAACAAAACATTACATGTATTAAGACGTAGCGATAAGTTTTTTTTTTAAATTGTGTCATAACTATATATCTGGTATGGTTTTGATAGGAAGAACAGTAGTCGTTAGTTACAAACGTCACTAAAACCATTTTAATATACCTACTCATCCAGTAAGTTAAATGATCTACAACTGTCACTTTTGGTAGATAACCATACCGATTATATAACACAAATAGTATTGTAAAGTGTTAATAATGTTTGCCTCAAACATATGTTTTAATTTTCTAAACTGTTCTTCCAACCAAAATCAGGGTATAGGCTACTTGTTTCTCTTCGCTCTCGGTTTTTTGCCCCCACTTGGGTATAAACAGTGTGATTGATACAAAGGTGTTAGATATGATGAAGCTATTTTATAGCTAAAAAGATGTGCAGTGCAAATAACATGGGGAGATGATGTGAAAAATCCCTGTGAAAGCTCATATGTAAAAAAAAGTCAACATATTTGTTTCTTATTTGAGGTATTTAACATGCACTTACCTTCTTCACTGGCCAAATGGTATAAGATGTAACTGTCGCAATAGATTAGACTGCTAGGACATGAAGATAGGGGTTCGAATCCCAGTTGGGTATACTGAGGGTGGCTTATCCTAAATATTTCTTCCCTCTCCCTCCACGCAAATTTGGGTACGCTTCTTCTAAATTAAACCTTCCTCATCCCTAACAAACTAGCGTAATTCGTACATAATATGCGTATTAATTGAACGGGTAGTAAGACGTGGTGCTAAAAATATAAAGAACGTTAACTTTTTGAACAGACTGAATATATCAGTACACGAATTATAAACTGACTTAAATCTATAATAGACACCAAATCCATCCCCCTGTCGCTAATTCATTCATTGTGAAAGGAGAAACCCACATATCAATATTAACACATTGTTTGGCCATTTTAGGACGTTTAGCTAAATAGGTTGACACACTACCGACAGAACTAAGCTGTTGGACTAGTCAAAATGTCCATCCGGGACTGAAATACTGACCTCTCCGGTCAACAGTGACTAAGAGAATTGCGAATCTAATGCCTGAGACCATCCGGTCATTGGCACGTCCATTTTGACGGTGTAGTAAGTTCACTGGGCGACTATTTTTTACAAACCCTCACTCCCTCGTCCTTTCTATGTTAATACCAACATGACGTCACCAAATACAAACACAACTCATTTGTCAAAGCGGACAAAAACTTTTTCCCGAGTTCATGCACCTGACGATTTTACGCAAGGGGGAATAGGACAATCCATTAATCAATGCCCAATCATATATTCCAAGCCTTTCATAAGCTGGAAGAATATTTCTACTTTTATTTTCTTGCTATGCAAATGTTTACCTATAGAGTTTGTTTGTAGGGCCTTGAATTTTTTTTAATCGAAAGAATTAAGGTGGAATGTAAGAAAACTCGAGTCTAGGTACGTATATTTTTATTCAGTTTTTCATTTTTTTGTTAAAGATAAATAAAATATTGCTTCAGTAAATACACTTAGTTTAAGTCGATCTCGGATGTTGTGGGGTATAGTGCTCGCCTCAGGACCCGATGTTCGTGGGTTCAAATCCAGCCTGGGTTGATAGAATTTTCTTGAGTGATAAAAATCCGTATTACAGCTTTCTTCGGAGGGGAAGTAAAGTTGTCAGTCATATGTCAATTGTGGTATGTAAAATAAACCTCTAAGGTATGTGAAAATACTTTTCCTGGCAAAATTGATAGGCTCTTTTACTCTCACTCATAGAAATTCTCTGTGGTGATGTAATCATTTGGTTTGGAAAGTTCACGTTAAATACAAATAAATCAATCACATTTAGTTTTATTCGCTAATAATAGTAATTTTAATATTTATTATTATTGTTGATTATATCTCATGGACATCAAATAATTTGACAAGAAACTTTTTTAAAAAGGAAAAAAGAAGATTTATGGTCAAATTACGTAGCGCTTGTGTTGAATATTCAAGAAATCTTGAGACTACTCTCAATGATGAGGAGATACGAATTTATATCCCGGTCAGGTCCAACCTTCCTCATCCCTATTACATTAGCATAGTAATTTTATTTTTATTTTAGCACCGCGTCTTACTACCTGTTCAGGTCATACGCTTATGTACTAATTACACTGATGGGTTAGGAATTAAGAAGGCTTAATTTAGAAGAAGTGCACTCACATTTGCGCGGAGGGAGAGTGGAAAACCATTTAGAAAAAACCACCGTCTGTACACCCGACTGGGATCAAACCCATATTTCCCCGTCTTTGGCAGTCTAGTCCAACATGAGAGTAGTGCGTTAGACCACGCGGCCTTCGAAGCGGGTAGCGTAGTAATTAAGGTATGCGCAAGAACGAAAATATAAGAAGATACGTTGACATTTTGTAATAAAAGGCCGACACTTTAACGCTGTTAGTTTTGTATTTCTGAGAGAGGGGTTCAGGAATCAATTCCTGGTGTGGTTGAAAAAAATGTTATTGATAAAATTGACTCTACTTTATTATGATAATGAATTAACAGCTAGTGGACTTTGGTCAGTTATGTCATTTGGCTAAGAAAATACACGTATGACATTGTTAATAAGAAGTGATAGTATTGGCAACTCTATTGGGCCTGTCTCAAAATTATACATGGGTTTCATCCGTGGTATCACTCATCAAGGCGGGAGCGTAGAAACCGCGAGATAAGGGCAGTGTTTTTGCAGTTTTTATAGCAAAATATTTTTGACCAAAATAAGCCAAATATTGCTCCCTTATAAAAATAAGAGTTTAATTTTCTTCGCATAGTGATATCAACAGTGGTTGAATATCTGCCATGAGCATGGTGGCATTAGATGAGATACTTTTTAAATTAAGAGAAAAATTGTCAATACATTCCATGACACCCTTGACAGGTATTCAACATCTGTTGATGTCACCACGTGAAGAAAATTAAACTCTATGTTTCTACTAGAGAAATATTTTATTTATTCTGACAAAAAAAAAAGTGTTGATATAAAAACTGCAAAAATACTATCCTTAGGTCTTGTTACCTACAGTCCCACCTTAAATATAGAATGTGATATTATCAAAATGTTGAAGTTGACAATTTATTTAATTAATATCACAAAAAACAGATTTAACTTCCTTTGAAATTTGAGAAATTTTTCATTTTAATTATGTCCTATAACTAATTAATTATAACAGCATATCTACTCTAACGGATTATAAATAAGGTAGGCAGTGTTTATTGGAGATATAACCGCATTTGTATTAAGTAGAGATTGGTAAATCATGTACAGTAACCCCATGGCTTCTTTGGTGCTGACTGACAGCTCACAGCTGACTTCTGACAGTCAACATTTAGGTATATACATAAATTTTGACCGTCAGAAGTGACAGCTGCTCAACAAGTGTTTTTGAAGATCATATGGTTCGGCGAAGGGATACATAATTTGGTCTGGTAACTTTTCAAAGCCGTCAGCCAGCACCAAAGAAGCCATGGGGCTACTGTATACTCGGTAAGATATCGGACCTGGAGCTCCCTAACACCAGCAAACCATGTTAGATACTTTTTTCCTAGTGCCCACCGATGCAAGTAAAATTGTTTTAATTTGAAACTGTTATATAATCTTAAAATCGTGATGTATTTTTAACTCAAAAGTCTGCACATTTTTCTAATTCATCACAAATGAATAGGTGTAAATAACAAACCTATTATCCAACAGCACATTGATTGAGAACTTTGAACCTCACTCTTTAAAAAAAATCAACAAAAAACCCACCTCTTCTTTAATCTCGAGTTTGTTGGTCCTGAAGTAAAAAGGTGTGAAATTCAGTGGTCCAAACGATGAATGCTAGTTTACCTAAAAAGACCACACACCGGGGGCCATCTTGTTGTTATTGTTGCACAACAATGGTGAAGCAGAGCGACTAGACAACAATGCCTCACGACGGCGGGTAAGAGTAGTGTAAATGATATTAAAAAAGTCCCCCATAAAAAACAGTTTTTGTTAAGGAGTCTTAAGCTTAACCTCCAAAATGTATGAGTAAAAAGAAGTANAAAAAAAAAAGTGAAAAAAATGGTGCTGAAACAGATATAAAAAATAAATTGTTTTTATATGCCTTCTAGCTTTCAATACTAGAACCATTGAACGCGGGAAGGATAAAAGTGGAAGAGGTGGCGAAGAATGATTTATTCCCGATCAAGCTCTCACATTGCCGGTATTCAGGGCGTAACTTTACAATTAACTCTGTGAAATAAGGTGAGAACCACCCAAAGAGAAGTTCACACACAGACACACACACACACACATTTACACACTCACGAGACAGTCGCAACGACAATGATTTATTTTGATGAAACAAAAAAGAGACTACAACGAAACGATCACGAGTTTTGTTCCTCTTTGGAATATTCATTACTCTATGCCCCTTGTTCTCCTCATCACCAATCCCCTCCCGCTTTTACACATCAATATTTGATTCAATCAAAGATTTGACACCCGCGCTTTTGTGGTCGCATGGTCCAAGCCGTCACTCTTGCAACTGCCAAAGATGGGGAGATCAGAGTTCAAATCCTGGTCGGTTATAGTGAGGATGGTTTTTTCCTCTATTTTTTCCCGCATTCACTCCAATCGAATAAGGGTACCCATAATCTAAATTAAATTTTATTTATCCTTAAACACATTAGCTTAATTAATACGTAGGCGTAAAACCTGAAAGAGTAGTTAGATGGGGTTATGTATATATTTTTGTAAGTCTAGATTTTTTTTTGTACTTTTACGTGTTTTTCCCAAATCAAATTAACTAAAGACTTGAACTTTCTCTATCTTTTTTTAAAACGTTATTTTTTTCCCTTTTTTTGGGGGTGGGGGTGGGGTTTTTCAAAGGTCTGCCGCTTGTGTTTGTCTCCACAGCCTGCATTTTTTTTTGTCCTTGTCACATTCTTGTACTGCGATGTCAGTAGAAATAAAACAATTATCTGAATGCGCTGGCTCTTCTGCTACAAATCTAATCAGTTCTTTCCCCCTCCTCCTTACACGACCAAAAAAATAATTCGTTGTTTTCATCGTTTTGTGTGTGTGTGTGTGTGTGTGTGTGTGTGAGAGAGAGAGAGAGAGATAGAGAGAGAGAGTGAGTGAGAGTGAATGAAACGTTGGTTTGTTTTATCTTAAATTTGAAAACACCGAATTTAAAATATCCCGATAAATCCGAGATGAAAAGTTAAAACGAGAGATGATTCGCGCATAAACTTATCCGACATAGCTCATTCATATGTCTGCGTATACCTGATGATATTTTTTAACCCGCCCTGCGCACCACATTCAAGTAATTGATGCGTCCTTTGTTTCAGTCCCTTTAAGGTCATTCGATAGTAAAATATTATTTCACAACTTTAATTTTAACAAGTGTATAAATAACGATGTCAAATAATTGCAGTTCACGAGTTATAAGGAGTCAAACTTGCTATTTTAGACTTTTTGTGTAATATTGTTAGCGACGTTTCCTTCTTGGAGATTTCAAAGCTATTTTGCGAGGCAGGTTACGCCTTAACTTGACGCACCTAAGAAATCTAATCGACAGTGTACTTGGGACCACATTATTAATATTATTATTATTATTATTATTATCATACCGCTACGCACTTACGCTAATGTGTAATGGTAGGGTGATTTTGAGATGAAATGGAGGACCTACAGTTTAACGTGGAATCCGAACTACGGTGGAGGCCTAGCATTCCACACATTCACAAATTGTGATTATTACACGTATTATCAAAGGTGAAGCAAGGGTTTGACAATCAGATAAATCTGTTTCAGGACTGAGGATTGAACCCCGGATCCCTAGACCACCTGATCACCGGGACCACACTATTGGTCCACTAAGCATTCACTAACGTTCTTGCATACCACCCTAAGCACTAATACACCTTAAACACCAATGTGCAAAATAGAAAGAAATGGAACAAAATGAAAAGTTCACCTTGAGAGGGCTCTTGTCTATGTGCTGATAACCCATTCCCTCTTCCTCTAACGAGTTTACACAGCCACTTTAATATTGGCGTCTTGAAAACAGTGACTGGTTTTTTAATTTCATCTTATTCTTGTTTTTTATTCTAGATATACATATGCTATCACATACTTTTTAAATCTACAACCTGGTAGGAAGATTCCTACCAGACCTTTTCATGATCAAGCTAAACCGCCTAATTTGTAGAGGATCTAATTTATTTTATAAAAACTATTTAAAGATAGAAATAATAATTTTTTGACACCCTGGGACTATTTTTAGAATTATTGAAGAATTTATGTTTTTAGTTTTAACGTTATATATTTAAAACTCGTTGAGTAAAACGTAAATTCACTAACATTGGAAATCTTATCTTCAATTACCGTGACGTCACGGCTAGCCAACATCCTTAAGGCAAAGTAATTAATGTATGGGGCTAAAATTTAGAGTAAATAGATATTCATGAGAAATGCGCACAATGAATTATTATTATCATAATTATTATTAATATCCCTAAATATTCATTCTAAGCAAAATAGTTTGCACCGTTTTTGAAAAATTTGGAATTAAGAAAATCTCTTATCCCTAAATGTTATCGTTAGTGTCGAAACAAAAAATAAGGTCCCAAAGTATTGCCCTACTTATCAATTCCAAACAAAATCAATCAAACCCTTTCAGATCTGTGTCCAGGAACAAATAGATAGACCTAAGCGTAAAATCCATTTTTTGGGTTTGAACACACATTAAATATAAAGATTTATCATAATCTAGAGACAGAAAATCTTCACGATTACAATACTTTCTCTTGATATGCAAAAGTAAAAACAACATGATGACGTTTGAGTATCTCTCTGTTTCAATCCAAAGGTATGGTTATGTGTGTGTGTGGTTAGCGTCCTTGTATCTGCTCAGCTATAACGCGGCCCACACCGTAATTAAAGAGGGTGAAGCACCCACCCCCCTTTTTTCCATAAGGACGTGTGGGTATTTGAAAGACAAACAACATCTAAACGCAGTGACACTCGATTGTTTGAAGACATTTCGACCCCGCCCTAGCTATCTGTTCCATAAACCACGCGAGGTAACGGAATAACCCGCCGAACTCCGGCGGGAAGACAATAACTGTCAGGTGAAACGCGTAGCGACAATTAAGACAGGTTAATTAACCGGTAATTATTATCATCTGTCCACACGAGGACGATATTACCATAAGCGTCACCCTCCCCCAACCTGCTTGGTTTTTAGGTTAAGTATAGGTGTATGCGTGCGCTTTAGGTTGTCTAGTCTCGTCGATATGTTAAGTGCCACCAAGTGGATTGTGAGGGGGTGCGTGTACGCACTTTGTAGTGTGAAATATTACCTATTATTTACTTGGGTTTAAGTTGGGATGCTGATGTTTAATTTGGAAAGGCGAGACGCTCTTAGAAAACTCTGAATGTGGTGGAAATAGTGATTGAAAATAAATGGTGCCAGGTGCACATCACAGACTTCATCGCTCCTTGACCTAAAAATGGGGGTATTTACATTAAAACAATAAGATATGTGAAATGGGATAATACACAGTACATTGATATAGAAACACTACATCTTAGGCCTGTCTACGACAATCTACAACAATTATCTTAGCACCGCGTCTTACTACCCGTTCGGGTTATACGCTTAAGTACTAATTACGCTAATGGTTTTAGGAATTAGGAAGGTTATAGTTAGAGGAAATGTACCATTTAATAAAAAAAAAACCCCTCAGTACACCCGACTGAGACTCGAACCTCGAGCTCCCCGTAATCGGCAGTCTAGTCTACTGTGAGGGTAGCGCCAAAGGCCGTGCGTCCACCGAAGTGAGTGATAGTTTTATTATAATACTAACCAACCTAAAAAAAATTGCGTTCAATATGATAAGCGCATGGGAAGCTGGGAATTGTTTGTAGAAAAATATATATTTCTCTCAGTTAAGCCAGTCTGTAAGATAAGATAAACTAAGAGTAAACTAAATTAATTGACATTTTATCCTAAGACCTTCGAGATCAACAATTGGTTATTAGTTACTTCAATTAAGGTGGAAGTGTAGGGAACGTGTTTTTGCAGTTTTTATAGCGAAACTTTTTTTTTGTATAAAGTAAATAAAATATTTTTTCCACTAGGAACATAGTTTAATTTTATTCACATGGTGATATCAATAGTCATTGAATAATATGACAGCATTAGACGACAAAATTTAAATAAAGAGAAAAGGTTATCATTTCATCGACTATAAACATCGACTTTAATGAACTTGATGTTACCGACTCATTTCCCAAACTCTTTGTTGGCTAAAATGGTATCGAGGAATAATCAAAGAAGAGTTATGCACGCGCTACACATTTCATATAAAGGCTGACTTTATAATACGTAATTAACTATTTTTCGTTATTTAAGCTTTGGTTAGGTGATTATGATTATATTAAATTTCTTACAGGCTAACAGGAACTTACAAAACAAAAATGGGATTCATCAAGACGGATTTATGCATATTTCTAAGCTTCACTGTACGTTTGTAGCAATATATTTGCTAAATTGTACTGTACACCATATGATAAATCTACATCTAACTTTTTGTGGTAAATATTGTTATCTTTCCTTTATATATCTTCTTACATCTCAATAAAGTTGACCGTCACTGAGATGTACGGGAGAAACTGAAATATTGCACTTATTTTTCAAGATGGCGGTGATATCTCACCAGGTACACATAAGGACTTTTAGTTGCTTCACTTTAATGCCGAAATAAATCTGTAGGCTATACCATGATTCAAAACTTTGGGTCCAATGTGTCGTTTTGATAGAAACCCATTTTTAAAATAATCTTAAAGTATTTTAGAAAGGTCTCAGGATTGTCTAACAGATGTCAGCACTAATTCAATTTGAGTTAAAAATGAACTATTTCCCCTTTTACCCCATAACTTTCATGTGTCGGAAATCATTTATTACTAGTTTGTGTCTCAAAGCATCATGGTTCAACATTATGTTTCTTCTAACGTGTGAATTGTTGCGCCAGTCAAGCGGATTCTGCCAAGTGTTTTCGAGGTTACCAATCCGACTCTAGCGAGCTAACATGTAAGGTAACGGTAGGCCCATGGCCATTTTTTTTTGGCTTAACAGTAATTTACACACCCACTTCGGTGGCTAAATAGTCTAACGCGCTACTCTCGTGTTTGACTAGACTGCCTAAGGTGGGGAGATTGGAGATTGCTCCCGGTCGGGTGCACGGTGCCCTCCTGATTCCGAATAGTTCAGATTGCGAAAATGGGATTTATGAGATATGGGGAGGAGTCCAGATTGCGGGCATGCCATGTTGCCATGCCATCCCGCCCCTAATTTGATAGTAGGGGTGAGCCACGGGGGCCTAGCAGTTGTAACTTACGTTCTTCCAGCCTTGTCAGTCTTAATTTAACTCATTTACACACACGAGTATTTCTAGGTTAGGTTAGGTTAGGTTAGGCTAGGGTAATCTTGGTCAGGAGGAAAGACCCAGTGGCTGGTGGGTGCTGCCAGTAACCCATTCCGCCCGTGTCACTATCCTCATGTAGGAATTCCCGTGAGTTGCTCTTTTATTTCTTCTCAAACTAGACGTTGGATATTTAGGTGGACATACAATTTTGGGTGTGTTCACAATTTGAACAAATTTTGCCCTGTTTTCAATCAGGATACAACTGGGTGCATGATCATGTTGTTTTAAAACTGCTTGCCCTTACACTTTTTTTTAGGTGTGTGTTTAAAGTAGGCTACCCTTAAAATGGTGTTTTTTTAAATGCGTGACTTACAAACATCGGTGGCGGGGATGTAGTGAACTGAGTTAAGGTCAGTGTTTTTGAAGTTTTTATAGCAAAACAATTTTTTGGCAAAATAGATCAAATATTGCTCCAGTAGAAACAGAGATGAATGTTCTTCACACCCTGACCTCAACAACTTTTGAATATCAGTCAAGGGTGTCCTGGAATTCAATGACAATTTTTCCTCTTAATTTATAATGGTTTGTCAGATAATTTCTCCATGCTCATGGTAGATATTCAACAACTTGATATCACCATGGGAATAAATAAATATTTATTTAGCTTTGCCAAAAGAAATGTTTTGTTGTAAAAACATCGACATTTTCTAGCTTTTCCTCCTCTTTCCCTTTTTCATAGGTGGTTTGTTATTTTAATATATGGCTGGCTCTCACTCAAATAAAGAATTGTTTTCCACTCTCTTCTACACAAATTCGGATGCACCTCCTCTAAATTAAACCTTCATAATTGCGACCAAAACCATAGCCAGTCAATAATTTCAGGGGAGGGGGGGGGAGAGGGGGGCCTTGGTGGGCACATTTCCCAATTGCCGGAGGCTAGTAAAAATTCTAAATGATAAACTCTTATAGAAGCTATCTGAACTTTTCTTTATGGCAACATAAACCCATATCTGCTGGAGGCTAGGACAAATTCTAAATATTAAACACCTCTAGAAGCTCTCTTATGTGTTATTTATGGTAACACAGCCCCCTAATTTGTACTTGTACCTTAATTTTGATATCGTTTGAATCATAAATAAAGCCATATAATAATAATAATAATAATAATATTTAGCACTGCGTCTTACTACCCATTCGGGTTATACGCTTTATGAACTAATTACTCTAATGGATTAGGAATTGGAAAGGTTGAATTAGAGGAAGTGAACCCGCATTTGCGTGGAGGTAGAGTGGAAAACCAT
>CABFVX010000506.1:149027-161934 GCA_902151425.1 Timema shepardi | reverse complement strand
CGTGGAGGGAGAGTGGAAAACCATTTAGGAAAAACCACCCCCAGTTCACTCGACCGAGATTCGAACCTCGATCTCCCCGTCCTCAGCAGTAGAGCTCCACACGACAAGCGCGTCAGCCAACTACGCCACCGAGGCGGGTATAAAGCCATATAGATTTTGTTCGTAAAATGTCAGGGGGGTTTGAACCCCCCCAAAAAAAACCTGACTACGGCCTTGGTTCCGACACATTAGTGTAATTAGTAACTTACATATGGGTATAATTCGAACGGGTAATAATACGGGGTGTTAAAAAATGAATAATTTACATGGAGTCTCAGTGCAAACACACCCACGCCGGTCGATGCGAGTTGCCACGACATTTGTCGTCATAGACTTGCGTTTTGAGGTTAGGATTGATTTGTGATCATTTCTAAGTCTTTTGGTATGCGAGTGTACAAGTTATCTTTATTTTCAATTTATCTTTATAATGAGTGTAATTTTTAAATTTGGGTAGCTCTCAATTTTTTTTAAAATTGAAAGTAGCTTCCATTTTCAAGAAGTGTGGGGGCCGAATGGTTAAAGCGTCACTCATGCACTAAACTGAACTGCCCATGACGGGGAGATCGGGGTTCGAATTTTGGTCATGTGTACAGAGTTTTTTTCCTCTCAGAGTTTTTTTTACTCTCCCTTCATGCACATTTGAGTACAATTCTTCTAAACTTATCCTTCCTCATCCATAACTCATTAGCGTAATTAGTACATGTAAGTATAACCCTAACAAATAGTGAGAAGCATTGATAAAAAAAAGTTTGTTGACCCGTGGTTCCATAGACCATTCGACCGCTGATGCAGGTTAATTTACATTAAAAAAATGTAGGGCCTATTTTACATAGGTCGTTTGAAGTTCATCGACTTTTCTTAAACAAAGAACTGTTAAGACATTAGCTTACAGCGTGAACAATACAAATTGAGCAATTATTTATTTTGTAAAGCCACATATTGTTGTTTATCCGTAATTGGATTTTTTTAAATAATTATTATGACTTAAGTTCCACAAACATAAAGGGAACAAAGTTATTATATAGAAATCACATACGGTAGTTAATAGGTTCTGTATGAGCGTAGTTAATTCTGAAATTATAACCATAGAGTAGACCTTACATGGAGTGGCAATCACTAATACTTAGTTCCATAAAGTCGTGTGTGATGAAAATACACACACGGGATGCTTGAACACTGACGATTTTTTTTTATCTCTAGAGTAATTTGTTGGATCATCATATTATGTTTTGTGCAAATAAAGAGCTGTAGCTAATTTTGAGAAAATATGCTTACAAAATAGCTACGTCAAGATAAAAAAAAATGTTTTGACAATCTAAGATTATGTTTAGAATTATATAATAACTTGTGCTTTTTGTATCAATATTTTTATCTTTAAAACTTGGCGAATGAAACGTAAATACATTAACATGGGGAACTATCCGCTTTGATTGCCTCGTGGTCTAACACGTTACACTCGCCATAAACTAGATTGCAGATGACGGAGAGATCGAGGTTCGAAGCTCGGTAGGGTGTACTGAGGGTGATTTTTCAGAAATGGTTTCCCCCTATCTCTCCACACAAATGCGGGTACACTTCTTGTAAATATAACCTTCTTATCCATAAAACCACTAGCGTAATTAGTACAGAAGCTTAGGCTATAACCCAAACGGGTAGTAAAACGTGGTGCTAAAAATTATATATATAACATGGGAGACTATCTTGACTTGCCATGACGATAACGTCACAGATTGGTAACGCCCTTAAGGAAGAACCCAAGAAAAATACTAAACATGGTGCAATATAGATCCTACTTGAGTTCTCGCCATAGCTACATTCCTCATAGAATGGGGCAATTTGACGACTTTTTTTTCAAAGCCATTGTCGGCGTGGCGTTTGAAGCTTTATGAAATCTTTCGGTATTTCCATTCACGTGATAATATCTCATGGTATGAGGCGTTTTTACTGTCTCAAATATCATAAAACCAAGACCTAAAGGTAACATCATAAGACAGTGAAGACACATATGACAGTTTATATATGTTGGAAGAGTTGGTGGCCTCTGCGTGGAAGAAGCGCTTATGGACCTTTGCCATTTATAGTATCCTATTTATTTAGCACCGTGTCTTACTACCCGTTCGGGTTATACGTTTAGGTAATAATTACGATAATGGCTCTAGGGATGAAAATATATATTTATAGGTGTACCCACATTTGCGTGGAGGAAGGGGGGAAACAATGTTAGTAAAAAACACCCTAAAATAATTTTTTGTGACTCCCCCCCCCCCTTTTTTACTCTTGAACAAATAAATTTCCACCATTATTTTATAAAATAATAATGTTATTATTTCTTAGGGCTTAGTAGTATGTCTTATCATTTCATAAACTTACGATTTAACACCCCTCCCCCTCCAAAAAATTAAATTTTCCCTACCCTCATGAAACTTAAACAAAATCATGAGCGATATGGAATTAATTTCGCTCCTAATAAGATAATGTTTGACAGACACTACCCAGTTTAATAACTATTTACCCACTTCGGTGGCCACGTGATCTAACGCGCTATTCTCGTGTTCGACTAGACCGCTGGAGACGGGGAGATCGGGGTTTAATCCCAGTCGGGTGCACTCAGGGTGACTTTTCATAAATGGCTTGCCACTCTCCTTCCACGCAAATGAGGGTGCGCCTTCTCTCAATTAAACCTTACTAGTCCCTAAGCCGTTAGTGTAATTAGTACGCCTACATAGGCGTATAGCCCAAATGGGTAGTAAGACGCGATGTTAAAAAAATAAAAATAAAACTAGTTAATAACCGTGACTTAGAACGTATACCTACTAAGAGCTGCATCCAGCCAAAATAATTGCCTGAATATTGATTTTAATAACCGTCTCTTACTAACTGTTCGGGTTATAATGATCACTATTCTGATGGGGCAGGGATGAGGAAGGAAGCATTTTAGAGGTAATCTACGCTCATTTGCTTGGAAGGAGAGTGGGGAACCATTTAGGGAAAAAACCACCCTCAGTAGACCCGACAAAGATTCGAACAGTGATCTCCCCGTCATCAGCAGGCCAACAAGAGAGTGACGCCTTAGGGCTTAGACCATTTGGTCACTGAAGTGGTTAGTAAACCTTATTGCGTGTCCAGATCATGCGGTTCGTAGTAAATACCAGCAACAGTTAAGTCTTTTTTGTGCTTTTTGTTCAAATCTACAGTTCAGTACTTTTTTTAATAGATAAGTTTACTTCAAACACTTTTTTATGACACCGAGAAATATGTCATAAAAACTCTCACTCAACATTCATCGACCGACGTAAATTATATAAAGATTTTTACTTCGCCATTGTAAATTTGTAATTTTATATTATAGTCTTTGAAGTAAATGCTCTCATTAAATAAAAAAGATAAATTGGTTGAGAAAATGCTATCGAAAGGAATTGCCGTTCTCTGAAATTGCGGCTGTCCTATTAAACATTTTTTTATATGTAATTTTTTTTATCACGCAGGCCTACTCGGTGTATAATCTTTAATTTAATTCTTTATTTTATGAAAATCAATTTATGGCGGCGGAATCACTAATCGGTATAGAGCGGTAGTGGAAGGTCTGTATGTCTGTCTACCGTCACAAAACATCATGGCGTTGGCTTGGGTCACGGTGAAACAATATATTTATTTCATGAGTAAGACAGTATTTTTGCAATTTTTTATATGAAAACTTTTTTTGGTCAAGATAATTCAAATATTGTTCCAATAGAAACATAGAGTTTAATTTTCTTCACACGGTGATATCAACATTTGTTGAATATATGTCCAGGCTGTCCTGGAATTTAATGACAACTTTTTCTCTTCATTTTAAAAGTTCCTCATCTAATGCCGCTCATGACAGATATTCAACAACTTTTAATATCCCCATGAAGAAAATTATTATTATTATTATTATTATTAGCACTGCGTCTTACTACCCGTTCGGGTTATACGCACTTATGCTAATGTGTAATGGTAGGGTGATTGTGAGATGAAATGGAGGACCTACAGTTTAACGTGGAATCCGAACCACGGTGGAGGCCTGGCATTCCTCACATTCGCAAGATGTCTTGTCAGAGGTGAAGGAAGGGTTTGGTAATCAGATAAATCTGTGCCAGGACCGAGGATTGAACCCCGGCCGCCAGCAAAGAAGTCTGACACCTTACCCCTAGACCGCCAGGTCACCACGAAGAAAATTAAACTCTCTGTTTCTACTGGAGCAATATTTTATTTTATTTGCCCAAAAATGTTTTGCTATTAAAGCTGCAAAAACGCTACTCTTAGATTGTGTCCCCTCCACTTCGACCTTAATGTAATTAGTTGTAGCTATACATAAAAAATGCTATTCTCTTAATACACTTGGTGTCAAGATTCGAGCTCCAGCCTCATAAACTGAACATCATTGCTGAGGGAACTGCAGGTCTTATGGAATAAATAGAACGGTTCATCACACAGTTGTCTCTCTTTTTATATTAAAATGGAAACATTAACTAATTACTTGTAAGATTTGTGAAACGAAATAATATATATTGTTGCAGAAAAACTCCACTAAATAATATGAATTAAATAATAGTATACACTGTTACAGAAACATAGATAAAAGAGGAATATCTTTGTCCACCAAAGAGCATAAAATATTTCACACTTCAAAGACCTTCATGAAATTATATAGATTCTATATTTGCTTTTAGAGCAGAAATATTGGTTCTATTTTCAGTAGAACTACAACTTTATCATGACACATTATTTCATATCTTTAATATTTGCGGAGATAAGAAGCTATTTGAATAAATAAGTAGGTGTCCTGGTCTAGAAAACCGAGGTAAACGGCTGGAGGGTTCATTTTGCTGACCAAATGACACCCTATATCCCTAAATATTGGCACTATCATCGCTAACAGCGGTGGCCGCTTGGTCGGTATATCTTAGTTGCGGGATTACGTCATGAAGAAGCTTTTTTATATTTTCTCTTACGTAAAGTACCTATAAAGTCATTTTCATGGGAAAACGATGGTTTCCATTTTGTTTGTAATACAAAACAATGTCTAGGTATAAAATTAAATTAAATTTGTTAGAGCGTATTTTGAGAAAATCACTTTTGTCTCTTTTTGCCATTAAGTATACTACCATTAAATTTAGGGTTAGATACATAATTTTAAAAAGATCCTCTGAAGAGCCTTATAAGAACCCTAGATACCAAGTTTCAGCCCGATCAATAAAATGGTTTCGACTCTAGGCTTAGGTCAAACGGCACCGTGAAAACCACTATTTAGTCTCAGGAGGTTGACATTTAAAAAAATCTCAAGTTTAACTTTTTTTACGGGTACAGTAAGTACTTCTTTCTCTGAGGGGTCGAGAGAAAATAAAAAAGATTGCCATCGCTCTTTTTCTGTTAACTGTTACCAAATCTCCTCGTCTTCAGATAAGTAGAAAGAAGCTACTTACAACTTAGACGATCCAGCGTTGCAAAATTGTCGAATTGAATTGATTGAATATTGACCACACGAAAACGAAATAGTAACAACGCTGTTCCCCAACAGTAGTTATGGAGCTACCCGCTTCGGTGGCTGCATGATCTAACGAGCTACTCTAGCTGCAGACTAGACTGCCGATGACTTTTGAGTTTGAGCTTCAAATCTTGTTCGAGTGTACTGAGGGTTATTTTACTAACTGGGTTTCCACTATCCCTCCATGCAAACGCAGGTACACTTCCTATGAATATAACCTTCCTAACTCTTAAAACCATTAGCTTAATTAACACATAAGCGTATAACCCGAACAGGTAGTAAGATGAGGTGCTAAAAATAACCCTAACACAGTTTACTCATAGATGATATCCAGTGTAGTCAACTTCTATTCAATGGCGAGCTTGACGTCTTTGATTGTGTGACCACCGCTGAGGGTGTGTATACTATGATAGCCTGACAGTTTTAGTTTCATGTGTTATTTTCCGTTTCTTACCATACGTACGTACTACTCATATATGGTGGTAAGGATGAGAAATATCAATTTTAAAGGAAGTGTCTCCTCCACATTTTCTTGTAAGGAAAGGGAGAACCATTAAAACTAATAAGTATATCTAGCCGGGCTCTAAACTCTGACCATCCTTTAACTGAAAAATTAGGCAAAGTTCCCAAAGATGAGAGTACAAAATAAATCAAATATATATAAAACACCTTCATATAATATTACTCTACTTTTTACACTGTTGTAAATCATAGAGGTTAAATGTTTTTATTTTAATAGAGGCCTTTTTAGTTTTTTCCCCTCTCTTACATTGTATATTCTCCTTAAAAGAACGGTTATAAATTTTAAACTGGACATTAAATAAATCCACCAGTGTGTCCATAAACTAGCAAACGATACACAAAATCCCCGCCATGCGAAGATGACAATAAAGTTCTGGCACGATATTCCACCCTCCTCCGCCCCTCCTACATTTTCTCTGACGGCAACGTTCACCGAAAAAACGTCGTAACTCATTTGCCAGACATAATATAGCCGGAGTGGTGGAAGAATTGCTTTCGATAGTAGAAAGAAAGTCTTAACACATACTAACATCTAGACCATACCGTATGACTTTTATGCCATTTTACTTTAAGACGTCCATAAAGTTATTCGTCCGTGTAACATATGGTCCATTACACCTTTGAGGGGAGCAATATCTTTATGCGCGCGTGTGTGTGTGTGTGTGTGTGTGTGTGTAGGGGCAGGCTAGGAAAATACATACGAATCAAGGTTATAGTATATATAAACTTAAAATGTTTACTCTATGAAGATATTTTTAGGAGAGTAGATGTAAAGGAAATGCACCAGCATTTGTCTGTGGAGGGGATAGTAATTCACAAAGCGTAAGTGAAAAACCTTTTTCAAAATGTATTTGGTCAAGATACGAATCACAGACATTACGAGTGAATCAGAGCCAAAAGCTCATGATCATGTCGTTTTAAAACTGCTTGCCTTTACACTTTTTTTTAGGTGTGTGTTTAAAATAGGCTACCCTTAAAATGGAGTTTGTTTTAAATGCGTGACTTACAAACATCGGTGGCGGGGATGTAGTGAACTGAGTTAAGGTCAGTGTTTTTGAAGTTTTTATAGCAAATTTTTTTTTGGCAAAATAGATCAAATATTGCTCCAGTAGAGCCAGAGATGAATATTCTTCACACCCTGACCTCAACAACTCTTGACTATCAGTCAAGGGTGTCCTGAAATTCAATGACAATTTTTGCTCTTAATTTATAATGGTTTGTCAGATAATTCCTCCATGCTCATGGGAGATATTCAACAACTTGATATCACCATGGGAATAAATAAATATTTATTTAGCTTAGCTAAAAGAAATGTTTTGTTGTAAAAACATCGACATTTTCTAGCTTTTCCTCCTCTTACCCCTTTTCATAGGTGGTTTGTTATTTTAATATATGGATGGCTCTCACTTAAATAAAGAATAAGGGTATCACATTTTTCTATGGTATTAAAAAGCTTAGATTTTAAGATTTACATGATTAATCAATCATGAAAAGTGAAATGTGCTAATTTTACAATGACGTTTCACAACATAAAATGTTTAGATAATTGAGGAATTTATTTGTGATTTTTGAGGTTTTAGAAATGTTACTCTCATAAGAAGTACTGTAGCACCCTGAACGATGTTGCAAACTTGTGATTTCGAAGATATTTTTCAAAGTGTATTTTAGCTTCACGCATCAAAGCACACTAATCACTATCACACTTAAACATCAATATACAAAATATAAAGAGAGGGGGAATAAAATGAGTAGTTCACCTTGCATGACCTCTTGTTTATCTACTGACATAATTTCCACTCTTCCACTAACGAATATACACACTTTCTCTTATATTTTCCCCTGAACATTATCGACCTGCATTTCAAAATTAGCTTTATTTTGTCTTATTCTGATAGATAAATCTCCCATGGATTTTTTAAATCTACATCCTGGCAGGAAGATTTCTTTGTAGGGGCCATTTTCATGAATAAACCAAAACGACGATTTAAAAAAATATGTTTACAATAAGGTCACTTCAACACATAAAAAATATCATTTTTGACAATGTAAGAGTATTTCTTAGAATCATTTAATATTTTATTGTTTTTGTTTCAATGCTATATCAAACTCAACGAATAGAATCCAAATACATCAATATGGCAAATCTTTTCTTTTCTTTCCGTGACGTCACTTGTAGGCAACGTACTTAAATCTAGATCCATATTATATCTTCTTGAGGTACCGTGCTCGATTATATATATATATACGTTTATGTGAGCTTCTCTACCGCCCATATGTAATGCTCCATCGGATTTTAAATGCGAGGGCACTTAAAACATATATCCATAGCGGTGTATTCATATCCTCTCCCTCTATATATTTTTTTATTTCTTTCTATTTCATCCGCTCTCAGAAACTAAACTTACTGATATTCAGGTCGGGAGAACGTAAAACGTCGTAAAAAGCGCTGACAAAAGCGAGCGGAGTCCGCTCACTTTGATCGTGTCACCGTTTGGTTCCTTCCCTACATGTTTATTACTTACTTTCAAGAACCTTTTCAAGTGTGAGAAAATATTACGTCCTTACGCTCTATTCTAACCTCAATAAATTCTTGACATAAGGGAAAGAAGAAAAAAAATCGTTTATAGAATGCATTTAAATATATCAGAGAGAAATATTATTCCACAGCCTTAAATGGTGTGTTTAAAGAAAAGCAAAGTTTAGATTTTTTTTTTGTAGTTGTTGTTATGTAATCGCGTACTAATTTTTGTTTGTTTGTGTGCACCGCGTCTTACTACCCATCCAGGGATTTCCACATATTTAACACTAAAGGAACCTATTTTTGTGGCCGCATAGTGTAAGGTAGCGGTCGGAAACCGGCGACCAACCGACTGATTTTATCTGGCACACAAAAATTTATCAAAAAAGTAATTATGGTATTCATAAAAATAGAGTAGTAACTAATTACTATATGAGAAATATAAGGGTTTAATTTTTGGCTAGACGTATTTTCCTATCCGCCCAAAGTGTTTTTAACCCATATTTTAACTGGCCCCTTGTCTATAGGTGGATTCACCCGTACTGTACTAGGCTCCCGTTACTCAGCCACATTTACTAAACTACGGTGTGACTAGAGGTGAGAGGGAGGTAGTTGCCGCTGTGCGCATGAGCAATAATACTTAGCACCGCGTCTTACTAGTATTTCGGGCTAAGTACTAATTACGCTAAGGGTTTAGGAATTGGGAAAGTTGAATGTAGAATAAAGGAACCCGCATTTGCGTGGAGGGAGAGTGAAAAACCATTTAGGAAAACCCACCCCCAGTTCACCCGAACGAGATTCGAATCTTGATCTCCCCGTCCTCCATAAGTCTAGCCCAACACGAAACCATCGCGTTAGCTAACTACGCCACCGAGGCGGATATACCGTGACACAAAACTTAGCATGATCAAGTTGTAAAAATTGCCCGGTTCACAAATTTTGGTAGGAATGAGGAAGGTAGAATTTAAGAGCAAAGCCATGATGGCCTTTATGGTGGGATTACCTAGGGGGTGCTAAGAGGCAAGGAGGGTTGTCAAAGGGGTTTTGGAAAGGGGGGGGTATCACAGGCTCCTGCTAAGTGTCTTAAACCAGTCATTGTAAAACTTATATCATTTCGTCATCCGTCATATTAAGAATGTACTGAAGAGTAAAGTAGTTACTAAATGTAGTATTTAAGATACTTTCTATCAGAAAATTTAAAAGTTTGTATCACTGGGTAGATTAATAAATTATGCTTAAAATCAATTAAATTAAAAAGATTTAATTGAAAATTGAATATATGTATCATTAAATACTAATGTTTTGAATGTTATTGGGTAGCTCAAATTGCTATTCTGAATAATATTTCTAATAGATTAAGGTAGGGTGAAGTGTCAAAAGAATAAAGCACCATCAGTATACCCGGCTGGTATTTGAAACTAGACCTCTCCGTCAACGGTAAATCAGAATAGATGACACTGATGCCTTTGACCTGGGGTGATTGCGTCAATAAAACTTTGTTAGGGTCACTAGGTTTGTGAGGTACACTGGAGAGGTGGTAAATAACGGCTAGCACAAAAATTTTACTGGGAACATTGGTTGAAAGTCACTAATGTTAGCTTACGTGGAAATAAATAGTTTGTTCATAGTAATACTATAGTATCAATAAAAGGTGTTAATAAACGCTTCTAATGAAACTTCCCTAAGAATTACTGTATATTTAGCTTTTTATCAACCAATTAAAAGAACAAAAAATATTAATAAAAGTATCATGTCTTTTGTTTCAAAGTTGTGGCAACAAGAGATATTATAGTGCATGGAATAATAAATTTAAAAAGTATCATATTCACACTTGAATCTCTTATAGCTTTCCATGAAAATAAATGTATTTTTTTATATCTTAGATGAAGAGTTGTAAAAAATAATAGATTCAAAATAAAACTTTTTTATTTGGTAAAAAGATGCGCATAAACACAACCATAAACGGTTTGTATGACGTCATCACTGGCCTTAGTTTCGTTTTTCGCCATTTTAATTTGTGAAGAGAACACAGCATATCTTTTGGAAAACATCTTTAAGTGAAAACGTTTAAAAGAAAAAAACAATTTAAAACAAATTGTTTGTTCTAAAGATTTTGACTCTAAAAATTGTTAACGACTCAACATATGGTATTGCAGATCGTATGTTTTGGCAAATGGATACATTAGAGTAGATCTGGTAGCTTTTACTAGCTGTCAATTACAACCACTCCAGTGGCGAATGGACTGTAGATACTGAGCTACGTACTGCGACCACCAAAACCGACCCGAAGGAGGGGTAAATAGCCACTTCCAGCCGCTACTAAGTGCCATTTCACCCCGGCCGCTTTCAAGACACAGCAATACCATAGTAGTAAATGAAATATTTCACACGGGGCGGGTCACAGGATTTCTGTGTCTGGTAGTTTCCATTCGCGTGCCACAGATTCTGTGTCTGGTAGTTTCCATTCGCTCGCCACAGATTCTGTGTCTGGTAGTTTACATTCGCGTGCCACAGATTCTGTGTCTGGTAGTTTCCATTCTCTCGCCACAGATACTGTGTCTGGTAGTTTCTATTCGCTCGCCACAGATTCTGTGTCTGGTAGTTTCCATTCGCTCGCCACAGATTCTGTGTCTGGTAGTTTCCATTCTCTCGCCACAGATACTGTGTCTGGTAGTTTCTATTCTATCGCCACAGATTATGTGTCTGGTAGTTTCCATTCTCTCGCCACAGATACTGTGTCTGGTAGTTTCTATTCTATAGCCACAGATTCTGTGTCTGGTAGTTTCCATTCTCGCACCACAGATTCTGTATCTGGTAGTTTCCATTCTCGAACCACAGATTCTGTATCTGGTAGTTTCCATTCTCTCGCCACAGATACTGTGTCTGGTAGTTTCTATTCTATAGCCACAGATACTGTGTCTGGTAGTTTCCATTCTCTCGCCACAGATTCTGTCTGGTAGTTTCCATTCTATCGCCACAGATACTGTGTCTGGTAGTTTCTATTCTATAGCCACAGATACTGTGTCTGGTAGTTTCCATTCGCTCGCCACAGATTCTGTGTTTGAGAAACAGGAAACACCGGCAGTTGAACGATACCTCTCACACGAGACACAGTTTGTGACGATTCACTGGTGTTTAAATGGTCCAAGTCTTTGATACGGGTAAGTTAATTTATGCGTTAAAAGAACGTCCTACCTATTCGTTATCCAAAGTATTTGTTGACATCCTGAAATAATTGATTTTTTTATTGATTGTTCCTTAAGTCTTAAAATGCATAGAAAGCAATCTAAGTTAACTTCTAAATGTTAATTGGATTCACCCATATCTTTCTAAACCTTTTCTTCTTTCGCCTTAGCAGCAACAATACCACTTCAGGTTCTTCGGCATCCATCGTAGCACTAAATTAACCGAGTGACCTGCGTGTGGCCGCTTGTGGGAAAGGCTGCTGTTTTGTGGCGCCACATTTTGGTGCCACGCTATCTTTAAAGGGGTCCGTGTGAAATATACAGGATATATTGACGAGGTTTTAGGGTGTTAATGAATATCAAAATACAGATTGCACATCATTATAAATTATTTAAATTAATTGAAACTTTGTCCCCTCTACACGGATAGTGGTGTAGTTACAACTATTTCCAACTTGTATGTTGATATTCCTTGAAATTAGCTTTAATTACAATACTGTATTTGTATTATATACTTGGTAGCATAACAGCCCACCCAAGTCGTAAATAGTTGTGGTATCTGATAGCTTGCGATACTATTGGTCGCTGACGATTCCCACATGTCCATCACAGAATCAGCCTTAAAATATGAAGGAATAATGACTCTGAGCGCGCTACTAATCCTAAGTAGCTAACTGATAGAGCTTTGTCGCGCTGAGTCAAAGATTTCAGGTCCAATTTTGGCGTCTAGGTGTCATTTTTCAACTAATTTAGAAAACCAGTCGCCAATACGCCTTGCACGTTAGTCCACCCGCTCGGCACTTCCATCCCGCCAGTAGCCTAACTACCTACCTGCCCGTTCGCCGGTCTATATCAACGTCAGGCAGAGGAGCAAACCACAGTCCACCAATAAAAATATAATGTTCCACCACGCGATTAGCTAATTAGGTTCGGTTTGTATTCATCCGCTGGCCCGTGTAATTACATTTTCTAGGGAACCTCTTGTCCCTCTCCCCCACCTATTTTCTGGCCGGAACCCTTCTTCCCTCCCAACCTAAAATCCCCCGCGCGGTCTTTGACAACTTCAATTATAACCACCAATAAACGTTCACACTTAAATTGCCTTTTGTTTCAATCTCAGAAAGGAGGAGGGGG
>CABFVX010000506.1:34270-141410 GCA_902151425.1 Timema shepardi | reverse complement strand
ACCAAACGGAAGAGCACATACAATTTTAGGAATATGTCCCCTTGTGCTGATAATTTACGAAACAATACCATTAAGCTGTCAAAACTGTCACCGGCAGCTAAAAAGTGCAGGGCAATCCTTTAGCGGATTGAAATGGCATTTCTGTAGTTAGTGTCTTGCCGTGAAATATTTGGGCCTATAGGCTCACAAGGTACTCAAAATCACCACTTGGCATTCGCACAAAACCTTTGAAACTTTCAATATTTGATAGATTACCTATTTCAAGTTTTCTTTCGTCCTTTTTCAAATAAGTTATGATATAATATCCACTTTGCTTGTCCCTACTTTGGAAGTATGGACGAACCCACATTCTTTTCCAATTTTTGTGTCTTCCTGCACCAATAATCACTACACAAGCTGCAATAGCCCCCCTCTTCTTGTGACTCGAACTGGAGAGCTGCCAATAACATGTCAATACCGATAATTCTCTCAGCTATTAACTTGTTAATATACATGTTTCAATAACTTTGCTAAACACTTTTAATTTTGAGGTTTTAAATTGTTCATGACATACTACCAACATTATTGTAGAAAACATATTTCTAAACATTTTGTTATTAACATTTACCAAAACAGTTAAAAAATTGTTCAGTAACATATTAGTTATTAACATTTTGCTACTAACAATGTGTTTGCTATTTCCTCGGTGTATAGTCTTTTAAAGCTTTTTCGGAAATGAATACTTGACGTCTGGCTCGCTACGTCTATAACTACGTTGACTATGGCCGAGTTCTCAATTACTATTTTTAAAACGATGTTGACCACGGCCGAGGACCCATCCACTATTTTTAATATTAATATTTCACTTCCTTGTAACGCTGTTTGTTACGACTGTGTTATTAAAAACAATGAGAATGATAACTTCCTTTTATTCCCCGTCAAAACCCACTTGCGCTATTTTATTTTTGTGGGTGAGAAAAAGAATTTAATTAAACCTTTAGGTGAGAAGCATTCAATCTACATTAATTAATTAATTAATTAGACAAATTAGTCACTTGGAGAAACCATGACAAGAAGTCGGTTCTTATTCAATTACAAACGGGAAAGGATTTATTTTATATTCTTTTATTTCAAGTCATGGCAATCTCACCGAAACGTTCGCACAGTTTGTAGCACCGGGTGGAGTGGTTAGCACGTCTCAGCCTAGCTAGCCTAACTAATTCTTGCGGGATTTGTTTGGAAAAATAAAAAGCTATTTTATCGCGAGAGATTCAGATAATTTTTTTTAAAACCACGTCCTACTACCCGTTCGGGTTATATGTCTGTGTTCTAATTATATTAATGTGCTAAGGATTAGGAAGTTTTAATTTAGAGAAAGTGCACCCACATTTGCACTAGGGTAGAGGGGAAAACCACCTTCAGTGCACCCGACCGGGAAAGAGCCCGATCTCTCCGTCTTCGGCATCATACATAGGCTTTTTCGAGTCTCATATAAATAAATCTGGAATTTTGTATCCATCTAATAAGTAATTGTAAAACATAATTTAAGAAAACCAAAGTAAATAGGATAGCGTCTTGTTGTTTTATTTTCCAGCAAATATTACGATGTGTCCGGGCTATCCGCCTAATTACAATAATCAGTAATTTAGTAGAGAAGCAGAAGGTTTGTGGGACATGTTTTTACGAACTTTCTTTCTTAGAACATTAAAATGGCTATCAAAACATAGGTTATTAACATTATAGTATCTTTGGACTAATAGTTCACGCGTATAATTAAACTAGGTTGAATATTTTTCACGTAATTAGATTACTTGACCTTTTAATTTTGAATTATTGTAAATGTTGTTTTAAATGACAATTAACGATAACATTTTAATGACAAAAACATAGTTCCCTCATACTAATATGTTTATTTCATTTAAAAAAGAATATTGTTAAAATGTGTGTTTGAATTTATCAACTTTTAATTTAAATGAAATCCTATCATTTTATTTACTCATGCTTCAATGTCTCTAGTAATTATAGATATTCAATCGTGGAGTGCACCTTTTATTTGACACCGGTTCTTACTACCCATTTGGGTTGTACACTTATTTACTTATTACGATAGTGGGTTAAGTATGAGGAAGGTTGAATTTAGAAAAAGTGTATCCGCATTCGCGGGGAGCGAGAGTGGTAACCCCTTTAGTAAAAACTACCCTCAGTACACCCGACTCGAATCGAACCATGTTCTCCCCATCATCAGTAGTTAAGTATTTTACGAAGATTAGCGCCTTAGACCATGCACCATCACTGCTCCTATTAGACAGTAGAAGTGATGACTACAGTAACAAGGAACTACAGTAGGAAAGGAGGAGGCTATCCAAGACATAAGAGAGATATACAAGTTAAAATTAAAGCTCCAAGGGCTGGAACTAAAGGTTTGAAAATAGTTAAGGGAGGGATATTAAGAATCTAGGCTCTAAGGAAACTATGGCAGGCCTATTCCTTATTAGTACTGCCTGGTGATCCAATAGTATATATAATACTGAACAATAGTCTGGAGGCAGACTATAACCTTAGTAAACTGTTAAACATTAAAAGAGCCAAGCGACGCCTGAAGGGAGCATGGGCAAAATAAACAAGAGCACGCGGGCCACCCCTCTGGAATAGAAGCATACCCACGAGGTGACCACCGTACAAAGGTACAACACCGGGAAAACTAAAGACTGATACCAGTTTAAGACCCAACCAGGTCATGCAGCAACGCCATGGGTTAACTTGATCTCCCCTTTATCCCTATCTAAAAGGTCAAACCATCTGAAACATGGGTCACATAGAGCAGTGTGTTGGACTGTCGCCCAAACATTTAAATATGTACATAGTAAAGTAATAAACAAGTGTGATCATATGGACTACACTCTGTTTGGAATAAACAACCTCGATCAAAGAGTCCAAACTTTAAAACTAGAGATAATGCATATTATTATTAGCACCGCGTCTTACTACCCGTTCGGGTTATATGCACTTACGCTTATATTTAATGGTAGGGTGATGTGAGATGAAATGGAGGACCTACAGTTTAACGTGGAATCCGAACCTCGGTGGAGGCCTGGCATTCCCCACATTCTCAAGTTGTGATTAATACACGTCTTGTCAGAGAAGAAGGTAGGCTAAGGATATAGAGTGCTAACAGTACACCAACTTTACAGGAAACGAAAAATCATATTAAAGAACAGTCTAAGACCTTATTAAACATCAAAATATTTTTTTAAATAAGTTAATATACTTTAATTACTCAGTTAGCAAATATTATCACTACGGTAGGCATACATTACTAAGTGTCTGTTTTGGCGCCGATTAAAGCTCAGCGCCATCACTAAAATTTAAAATTATTCCCCAGGTGAGGCTCGAACTCACAACCCCGGCATGGCTCAGCGACTGTCTTATAAGTACCGTGCGCTAACCAATTGCGCCACTGGGGAGGTTATATTGGTTGAAGAATTCTTAATTATTTCTCGTTACAAAATATATGTGTAGTTTGAAACTTGTGTCGATCTTTTTGGAATTTGATTTTTGTAAATCATTTCTCTTTTTCCAACTCGAAAGTGAAATAGTAGGTGTCATTGGGTAATCGTTCTGTTTGTAAATTAATTCACGGTCACGCCTGAAGATGTTCTATTATAATAGCCAATTATATATGTTTTTGGTTTTCATTGAGTTTGAAATCTGAATACTAAGTTGGGTTTTGGTGGTTTAAATGTATTCTTAATTAGAAATGGGCGGAAACCCATTTTTATCGAACTAGAATTCAGTGTTTTCTATCCATCCGGAATCGTTAAGAGTTAAAATCCGTGAATTTAAAAATAACACCTATACACGAGAAATGAACCATGGAACCCTTGGTTAGTCTACCCTGGGCTTAGGGTCCCGGGTTCAATTCATGTGTACTGTGTAACCAAGAAAAGTCTTGAACCTCAAATAACGCACGATAGTGACAAATATATCACTGCATTAACAAATTGTTACTTACAAATCGTTTCCTTTTCTATATATTATAATATATCCTGGATATTTCCATAATTCCCTGCTTCTTTTAACTCACCACTTATTTCTTCTGTACTTCTATCTACATATGTTATTGTGTGCTGGTAAAAACACGTTTATATTTCTTGAATTAGTAAAAATTATTTGCTATCTCAATTCTTATCATGTTTTGTAATATAAACAAAGAAACAAAAAATCAGACTCGATTGCTTAACCAGAAATCAAGAAAACAGATATATAAATTTCATACTTAAAATTAAGATATAAAATAAAAAAAATGTCTTCTAAAAAATCATAGATATTATTTCTAAACGAGGACTAGAACTATATGACCTTGATATAATAATAATGTGAAGGAAGGAATACATAATAACCAGAATACCTAATGATTGGGAAGTAGATCTAGATGAGTTTGAACTTATAGCCTACTACATTGGCCATTAGGGAATTAAGGTAAAATGCCGATCTTTATACATTTTTCAACCGAATGATTCTAAGTAGTTCAACATCGATATTTCACTATGTATTATAGTGACATTTTAGAAGAAATATCAAAATTCGAGCTAACTTATATCGGACCTATTAATTTAAAAAAAACTTATATTAAAAAGAGAAATATTTTAGCCTACAACCTGTTTATATGTTTGATTATGACATTATTTATTTATAAACCCTTAATGTTTGTGTGATTATAATTGTAGTTTTAACATGGATCCACCCAGGTAGGGTTTCACAAATAATTTACTGCAAAATTAAAACAATAGAATTGATGTATTTTTTATTTGATTTGTCTAAGAAATTTTAATAATTTCAATCTGTTACATTTGAGCTATTTTTAGAATCCCTTAGAAAAACAGTATCCTTAAGGTCACCCAGTGGTCCTGAGAGTTTAGAGTACTCGTCACCTGGACTGAGCTTGTAAAAGTATACATTTTCTGTAGCTTGATAAACTATAGTTGTGCCCAAATTAAACCACAAATAGAATAAGGAGAAAAACGTTTGAAGAAGGAAATATTATTACAACTGGTGTAATTTTTTTAAATTACGAACATGATGTTTGCGGGTATAACCATAACTAAGAATCATTGCCAACTTTTAAGCTGTCTAATACATTTGTAAGGAGAGTAGCGGGTCAAGGAATCCATGGAGGGACGGGGAAATTTTAGGGTAGCAGGACGCGTCATCATCACAGTAAAACTCGCGGATGATCAACCATTGCTGGCTAAAAATTAAGAAGAGTTGCAGGAAAGGATGACCCAGCTGGAGGAGAAAAGGAAAAGATAAGGAGAAAATATGACATAGAGATCAACATTGAGAATTCAAAAATGATAGGGATTTCAAAAATAAAAAACTGTTAATCGGGAACTAAAAATTATAATGCATTTCAAGTACCTGGGAAGTGTTCTGACAAAAGATGCCTACTGTAACAATGAAATTAGGTCGAGGATTGCCATGGCCAAGCAAACTTTCAATAAGAAGAGGTTACTGCTGAACAGCAAGTTGATTTTGGAGGAAGAAATTGATGAATTGCTACATTTGGAGCATCGCGCTGTATGGAAAAAAAACTTGACTCTCAGAATGATTGAAAATAAATACTTGGAAAACTTTGAAATGTGGTAGTACTGGAAAATACTTGAGAAGATCAGGTAGACAGGCAGGCTGACAAATAAAGAAGTCCTAAGAAAGGTGGGTGAGAAGATAACAATTTTTTATATGATTCTTTGCTACAAAGTAACTCTATCGCACATATCCTTGGAAGGAACTGTCTTCTGGATGACGACATAGAAGGAAAGGTTGAGGAAAAGAGGAGATTAGGAAGAAGGAGGATTCAAATATTAGATGGCTTGAAGGAAAGAAAAAAATTCTGGGAGATGAAGGAGGAGGCAGAGGACAGGGCAGATTGGCGGTCTAAGTTCACTGACAATATGAATGAACCTGTCGTAAGACATAACACCCAATAATAGTAATAATAATAATAAACATCAAAAGGAGAGCATCGAGCAGGAAACAAATTTCTTGGTGATGGTTGGGTGACGGTGAATATTGATATCATTGTCCTCAAACTGTATATACATACTGTACAGTGTACATAATATGGCATTTTTATTATAATTTTTCTTTCACAGCGTCTTATTCCTAACTGGACTACTAACGTATTTATATTTATCAGCAGTGCATGGTTGTTGTTTTTGTGTGTCTATTTCACTCAATGCTCATATGTACTATATACATACACTCTGGTCATAATCCCCTGGTTGTTGAAAAGTTTTTTTACAGGAGGAGTTTTTTCCACTTTGGTATTTTATATAATATATTACTGTTTTTACTCATGTTTGGGCCTTTATGTTAAATAAGTATATTTTAAAGATTTTTTGAATGCATGATTACTCAAACAAACATTTCCAAACTACAGCTGTCAGAATAAGAAGGGAATGTAGGCCATGCACTTTCTCTTTGTTTATTTGTTTGTAAAAAATACATTCCTGGTGAGACACTGTAACGAGGCTGGAAATTGTTGCGTTAGGAGGAAGCAGATATTTGTAAATCGATATTATATTTATCAGAATTCAAGAGTTTTGTTGCTAGAGGCTTTATATTTATATATATATTTTTTGTTTATATTAGTTTTAAAATTCGTGTTTGATTTAGCCGTATGCATTTATTATAGGGTCTACTAGTTTTTGTCTATATTTTTAGGTAATTTATTTTGGTAATTTTGAAATATTTTTTTAGAATATATATTTCATTTTATAACTAGGATAATTTTTTCTAGATATTTAAAATCTTTTTTTGATAATTTTTAGGTAGTTATTATTAAGAAATTATCACTCAATACCTCACCAGCAGTCAGGAGTGGTAAACGCTACATCAACTCCGTTTCAAATACTGGAAAACAAAACATTGTCTTCAAGAACAATGTCAGCTCTTAAAAGCTATCAAAATAAATTTTTCAATATATCTCTAAATTAGACGATCAGCCAGTATCTGCATGGATAATTTCATATTCTCGGTTTTTCCTTCGATTAAAGCTCAGCGTCATCACAAATTAAAAATATTTCCCCAGGTGAGGCTCGAACTCACAACCCCGGCATTGCTCAGTGACTGTCTTATAAGTACCGTGCGCTAACCAATTGCGCCACTGGGGAAGTAATTTTATTACAGAATGTTTAATTATTTCGAGTCATAAAATAAATGTTTACGCTTGTGTCGATCTTTTCGAAATTTACTTTTTGTAAAGTGAATTAATTGGTTTCTTTCCCACTCAGAGTGAAACAGTGTGCTGCATTAGAGAATAATTCTGATTTTAAGTTAATTCACAGTCACGCCTGAGGATGATAAATTATAGTAGCAACTTAAATATATTTTTGATTTTTACTCAGTTTTAAATCTGCATCCTAAGTTGAATTTTGAGTGACTTAGATATATTCTTAATTATAAATGGGTCTAAAACTATTTTTATAAAATTAAAATCAAGTGTTTTCTTTCATATCTGGAATATTAATTCTTGTGTCCCGTTTATATTTATCCAAATTTACGTTTATAAAGTTTTCTAAAAGGCCTGTCATATAAAAATTGGCACCTTATGGTAGTTGAAGCTAGTTTTTTTTTACAACCATTACCGCGAGTATAATATGGTGATCACGCTGATATTTTCCTCAACCAGATGCGTTCAGGGTTAGTTTACTGCCCAATAACGAGGTAAATGCCGGTTCATTCCCTCAGAATCGAACTTTCTACTCATATTTTCTATAGATAGTAAATATTTTCACTGTTTAGTAACGTATGTAACTTTCAAAAGGAATAAGTTCTTATTAAAATATAACTGTATTTAGAACACAGCACATCAAATAACTCGTTTCGATGGCCGCATGGTCTAAGGCGCTACTCTCACAATAAACTAGACTGTCAATGACGGTGAGAACGAGGTTCGAACCTAGGGCATGTGTGATGAGAGTGTTTTTTCCAAAATAGTTTTCCACTCTACCTCCCCGCAATTAAATGTACACTTCTACTTAATATGGCCTTCTTAATCTCTAAAAACATAATAGAGTAATTTAAGTTATATAAGTAGGTTATATACGAATAGGTAAACGCGGTGCTAAATAACCCATCGAATAGGTAGGGGGTGTAGAGGGGAGTGAGACAATAACGTCTAGCAAGGAACATAACTAGCAGTACATTCCAAATCATTCTTGTGTTTTCTGGAAATAATAAAAACTATTGAATAATAAATTTGATCATAGCTGCCTGGAAATTTAGTGGCATAACAAAAAAACTCTTTTGGCACCGTATCTTACTGCCTATTTGGGCTAGAGGCCTATTAATTAGCTACGTTAAATGTTTTATGGATTAGGAGGGCTATATTTAGATGAAGTGTACCACCATTAGCCTAGAGAGAGAGAGAAAGGAAAAACAGGGAAAACTACCCTGAGTGCACCCGACCGGGAAAGAGCCCGATCTCCCTGTATTCGGCATCCCAACCTTAATCGAGTCTCATATAACTAAATCTTGAGTTTTTTTATCCAACTAATAAATAATTGTAAAACATAATTTAAGAAAAACAAAGTAAATAGGACAGCGTCTTGTTTTATTTTCCAGCAAGTTTTACGATACGTCCGAGCTATCCGCATAATTACAATAATCAGTAATTTAGTATAGAAACAGAAGGATTGTGATACATGTTTTTACGAACTTTCTTTCTTAGAACATTAAAATGGCTTTCAAAACATATGTTATTTACATTATAGTATCTTTGAATTAATAATTCACGCGTACAATTAAACTGGGTTGAATATTTTTCACGAAATTAGATTACTTGACCTTTTTAATTGTGAATTATTGCAAATGTTGTTTTAAATGACAATCAACGATAATATTTTAATGACAAAAACAAAGTTTCCTAGCCATAGTATGTTTATTTCATTTAAACAAAGAACATCGGTAAAATGTGTGTTTGAATTTATTATTATTATTATTATTATTATTATAACTGCCATATTGTAGTCAAAGATAGAAGAATAAAAATAAACAATAACTAAAAAATCCGTGTGATTTTTTTAGAACTTCCTATTTTTGGTTGGCTTTGTTGGGTGTTTAAAAATGTAGCCGTAGTTTTTCTATTTGTAGCACTATATAGTTTAATACAAAAGTTGATTTGTTACTATTTTTAACTGAAAATAAGTATTTTATTGACCTACTTTTCATAAAGAAATCCAACTTTTTATTTAAATGAAATCCTATTGTTTTATTTACCATGCTTCAATGTCTCTAGTAATTATAGATATTCATTCACGTAGAGCACCTTTTATTTTTAACACCGCTTTTTACTACCCATTACACTTATGTACTAATTACGATAGTGGGTAAAGTATGAGGAAGGTTGAATTTAGAAGAAGTATATCCGCATTCGCGGGGAGCGAGAGTGGTAACGACCTTAGGAAAAACTACCTCAGTACACCCGACTGAGATCGAACCATGTTCTCCCCATCATCGGTAGTTTAGTATTTTACGAAGATTAGTGCTTTAGACCACGCACCATCACTGCTCCTATTAGACAGTAGAAGTGATAACTACAGTAACAAGGAACTACAGTAGGAAAGGAGGAGGCTATCCAAGACATAAATAGAGATATACAAGTTTGAGGTATAAGTTTATTATTATCAAAATAAAGGGAAGAATTACAAGTCCTAAGATACGATTACAGTCAAATATTTCCATTGATTATTGTTAGGGGCTAAGAGAGTAACAAGTGACATTGTTGCCCTAAAAGTCCTTGTAAAGTGTGAAGCACCAAAAACTGACTTACAACCAAGACACATATGGTTGGGTCAAAAATAGTAAAAGGTGTGACATCCTTAAAGAAGAACGAAAGAGCGCTACACAGATCACTACATTGATTTAAGTTAGGTGGGGAGGGGGGAGGTCCGATTTAATTTAGTGTTAAGCAACACTACACAGTACTACTCCAGCATTACGGCTACAAGTCTTAAACCTGATAATCATGGACAAGAAATGTTGCTGGACAATATATAAAACTAGGTAGTCCTTCTTTAAGGAGTTACAGCGATAGTTGTTAGCTACGCTAGCTAGCGTTTGCTAACTCCAGAAAGAGTTACATGATACAAAATTAAAGCTCCAAGGGCTGGAACTAAAGGTTTGAAAATAGTTATGGGAGGGATATTAAGAATTTAGGCTCTAAGGAAACTATGTCAGGCCTATTCCTTATTAGTACTGCCTGGTGATCCAATAGTATATATAATACTGAACAATAGTCTGGAGACAGACTATAACTTTAGTAAACTGTTAAACATTAAAAGAGCCAGGCGGCCCCGAAGGGAGCCGGGCAAAATAAACAAGAGCACGCGGGCCACCCCTCTGGAATAGAAGCATACCCACGAGGTGACCACCGTACAAAGGTACAACACCGGGCAAACCAAAGAATGATACCAGTCCAAGAACCGACCAGGTCATGCAGCAACGCCATGAGTTAACTTGATCTCCCCTTGATCCCTATCTAAGAGGTCAAACCATCTGAAACATTGGTCACATAGAGCAGTGTGTTGGACTGTCACCCAAACATTTAAAGCTAGTTATATGGACATAGTAAAGTAATAAACAAGTGTGATCATATGGACCACACTCTGTTTGGAATAAACAACCTCGATCAAAGAGTCCAAACTTTAAAACTAGAGATAATGCATATTATTATTAGCACCGCGTCTTACTATCCGTTCGGGCTATATGCACTTACGCTAATATGTAACGGTAGGGTGATTGTGAGATTAAATGGAGAACCAACAGTTTAACGTGGGACCTGAACCACGGTGAAGGCCTGGCATGCCACACATTCACAAGTTTTGATTAATACACGTCTTGTCAGAGGTGAAGGTAGGCTAAGAATATAGAAGGTTAACGGTACACCAACTTTACAGAAAACCAAAAATCATATTAAAGAACAGTCTAAGACCTTATTAAACATCAAAATAATTTTTTTAGATAAGTTAATAAATTTAAATTACTCAGTTAGCAAAAATTATCACTACGGTCGGCGTACATTACACACCGCCTGTTTTTGCGCCGATTAAAGCTCAGCGCCATCACTAAAATTTAAAATTATTTCCCAGGTGAGGCTCGAAATCACAACCCCGGCATGGCTCAGTGACTGTCTTATAAGTACCGTGCGCTAACCAATTGCGCCACTGGGGAGGTTATATTGCTTGAAGAATTCTTAATTATTTCTCGTTACAAAATATATGTTTGGTTGAAACTTGTGTCGATCTTTTTGGAATTTGATTTTTGTAAATCATTTCTCTTTTTCCAACTCGAAAGTGAAATAGTTGGTGTCATTGGATAATAATTCTGTTTGTAAACTAATTCACGGTCACGCCTGAAGATGTTCTATTATAATAGCCATTTAAATATGTTTTTGGTTTTCACTGAGTTTGAAATCTGAATACTAAGTTGAGTTTTTGGTGGTTTAAATGTATTCTTAATTAAAAATGGACGGAAACTAATTTTTATAGAATTAGAATTCAGTGTTTTATATCTATCTGGAATCTTTAAAAGTTAAAATTCGTGAATTTTAAAAATAACACCTCTACACGAGAAATGAGCCATGGAACCCTTGGTTAGTCCACCCTGGGCTTAGGGTCCCGGGTTCAATTCATATGTACTGTGTAACCAAGAAAAGTCTTGAACCTCAGATAACGCACGATAATGACAAATATATCACTGCATAGACAAATTATTACTTACAAATAATTTCCTTTTCTATTTATTATAATATATTCTGGATATTTCCATAATTCCCTGCTTATTTTAACTCACCACTTATTTCTCCTGTACTCCTATCTACATATGTTATTGTGTGCTGGTAAAAACACGTTTATCTTTCTTGAATTAGTAAAAATTATTTGCTATCTCAATTCTTATAATGTTTTGTAATATAAACAAAGAAATAAAAAAGAAAACTCGATTGCTTAACCAGAAATGAAAAAATAGATATTTTAATACATAAAGTTTAAGATATAAAACAAAGAAAAGTCGTCTAAAAAAAACACAGAAGATTATTTCTAAAGGAGGACTAGAACTATATGACCTCGTTGGAATAATAATAATAGGAAGGAGGGTTAAAATATTATATGGCTTGAAGGAAAGAAGAAAAGTCTGGGAGCTGAAGGTGGAGGCAGTGGACAGGGCAGATTGGTGGTCTAAGGTCACTGACAAAATGAATGAACCTGTCTTAAGACATAACACCCAATATTAATAATAATAATGTTAATGATAACCATCAACAGGAGATTATCAAGCAGGAAACAAATTTCTTGGTGATGGTTGGGTGACAGTGAATATTGATATCGTTGTCCTCAAACTGTATATACTTACTGTAAAGTGTACATAATATGGTATTTTTATTATAATTTTGCTTTCACAGCGTCTTACTCCTAACTGGACTACTACCGTATTTACATTTATCAGCAGTGCATGGTTGTTGTTTTTGTGTGTATATTACACTCAATGCTCATATGTACTATACATACACTCTGGTCATAATCCCCTGGTTGTTGAAAAGTTTTTTACGAGAGGAGTTTTTTCCACTTTGGTATTTTATATAGTATATTACTGTTTTGACTCATGTTTGGGCCTTTATGTTAAATAAGTATATTTTTAAGATTTTTTGAATGCATGATTACTCAGACAAACATTTCCAAACTACAGCTGTCAGAATAAGAAGAGAATGGAGGCCATGCACTTCCTCTTTGTTTATTTGTTTGTAAAATATACATTCCTGGTGAGACACTGTAACGAGGCTGGAAATTGTTGCTTTAGGAGGAAGCAGACATTTGTAAATCAATATTATATTTATCAGAATTCAAGAGTTTTGTTGCTAGAGGCTTTATATTACAACATAATTTTGTTTGTTTGTATTATTTGTAAAATTCGTGTTTTATACAGCCGTATGCATTTATTATAGGGTCTACTAGTTTTTGTCTATATTTTTAGGTAATTTATTTTGGTAATTTTGAAATAATTTTTTAGAATATATATTTCATTTTATAATTAGCCAACTTTTTTCTAGATATTTAAAAATTTTAATGTATAATTTTTAGGTAATTTTTATTAATAAATTATCGCTCATTACCTCACCAGCATTGAGTTTCGTCAGTCAGAAGTGCTAAACGCTACATCAACTCCGTTTCAAATACTGGAAAATAAAACATTGTCTTCAAGAACAATGCCAGCCCTTAAAATCTATTAAAATAAAATTCATAATTAATAAATAAATAATTTCATAATAATAAATAATTTCATATTCTCGGTTTTTCTTTCGATTAAAGCTCAGCGTCATCACAAATTAAAAGATTTCCCCAGGTGAGGCTCGAACTCACAACCCCGGCATTGCTCAGTGACTGTCTTATAAGTACCGTGCGCTAACCAATTGCGCCACTGGGGAAGTTATTTTAATTAAAGAATGTTTAATTATTTAGAGTCATAAAATAAACTTTTACGCTTGTTTTCGAAATTTTACTTTTTGTAAAGCGAATTAATTTGTTTCTTTCCAACTCAGAGTGAAAAAGTGTGCTGCATTTGAGAATAATTCTGTTTGTAAATTAATTCACAGTCACGCCTAAGGATGATCTATTATAATAGCAATTTAAATATAATTTTGATTTTTACTCAGTTTTAAATCTGCATCCTAAGTTGAATTTTTAGTGACTTAGATTTATTATTTATCAGAAATGGGTATAAACCTATTTTTATTGAATTAAAATTAGGTGTTTTCTTTCATATCTGTAATATTAAATCTTGTTTCCAGTTTATATTTATTCAAATTTACGATTATAAAGTTGTTTTAATGCCTGTCCTATAAAAATTGGCACCTTATGGTAGTATTAAATCTATGGTTTTTATTATAGCATTATTTTAATTTATAAAGCAGCAAGATAATACATTTTGAGTGAGTTAAGGAATTATTTATCAATATAATTTGGTTTATCTTTTGTAATCTAGCAATTTTGTTTTCAAGCCAAAGATAAATGATGTGTTTTTCCATCCATGTACGTTTTCTAAATTGGTTCTACTGATTAAATAAAAATTGTTATTTAAAGAAAAAGTTTTCTGAATACGAGATTTAAGAAAATACAATTATTCTGAATCTTTGATCTATCAAATGCTTTAAAATTCAATAGTTTTTCTCCTAATAATTATTATGAAATACTTATCTCCTTCAAACGTAATTCAAAAACTTCTTCACGGCCCAAAAGATTTAAAATTGCAATTTCTTTGTTCCAAAAGCGGCACAGCTCAAACCTTTCCACTTCCCCCGCCTCATCACCCACATCACCCCCCTTCTCCCCTAGTCTTCTCATCTCATCATAAAATGAATTAGTTTCACACGACTAGTCCCTGCTATAATTATACAATAATGGTAATTATGTTGATAATGCGGTGCTCATAAATGTAATAAAAACCGCCTCGTGATCTCATTTATACACTGCTTTTTCGACGTCTAATGGCGTTTTGTCTATTTACTTTAACGCCCTAATCTCGAAAGTACATTTTTATACACGCGAGTGTTTGAATATAAAATGGTAGCAAATAATTCTCTCCTGTTAAAATATTACTCCTTTAAGAGAGAACACAGTAACTTCCAAAGTTGTGATTTCAAATGTCTTCTTTTAATTTTTCTTCTTCTTCAATTTATAGAGTAGGTTGTAACTAATACACCGAAATATTGCGAGAGGTGTTTTTTTTTTATAGATTTTTAACTTAGCACAATAAATGAACATCAACATATTTTAAATTTTCATTGTAAAATACGCGATATAAAACGGGAGTTAATATTTTTTGCGAAATTAAATACTTGGCCGGTTATTTGCAAATAATGATAAATTATGTCGATTTTGATAAGAATTAGCCATATATTGGTCTACTATATATACATTTTTAATCAGTAGAATAGTGTATAACCCGAACGGGTAGTAAGACGTGGTGCTAAATATTATTATTATTATCAGTAGAAGACTTAATAGTGTTTTGCTGTTTATTTATTTGCCTGAAGTTGCAAGAAAAATAGTATCAACTGCATTATCACAATTATTTTAAATAATACTAGTCCTACAACCAATCAAAGTTTCCAGTCCAGAAAATGTATTTCCTTCAACCAAAGACCATTGTTGGTAAAGAAGTAGTAAAATATGTGTTTGGCCTGGCAACTATCGCAATCAAATTGTGACCAAAGCAAATATTAAAAATCTTATGATAAGAAACTTATCAGTCATTTTTCACCCATATCACTTTAGGACAGCCTCTGCGGCCTAGTGGTCAAAGCTCCTTGCTATGGATGCAGAGGTCCCGGGTTTGTCCCAGGTGAGTTCAGATTTTCTGTGAAGCAGTGGGTCTGGAACTAGGTCAACTCAGCATCGTGAGGACAAATAAGGAACTACTTGAATGAAAAAATGACGGCTATGGTCTAGTAAATTGAGATTAATGGCCGGAGGGTTTCTTGTGCCGACAACATAACACAATATACCCATATAAGCTGGCACTATCTTCACCAAAAGATGAAAGCCATCACTGTCAGTATAGGCTCGATTGGGGGCTGACGCTATGGAGTTTTTTTTAACAACTTTAGTTTTGATTTGATTTTTTACCATTATTAACCGAAAAAATTTGTACTGACTTTTAATACCAAATACTAAAATAACCAGCAAACCCTAGAAGATAAAACTGACACCTTTATCTGCACGCCCACTAATATAAGTATATCCAATGGCTGTAAATATCTTGTCTAAGAGAACCTGATTAAATAAGTGAATTGTAATTTAATATTATATGAATCTGTCCAAAGATAAAAGTATGATAAAATAATAATCGTAAAAAAGGAATTTCTTTTAAATGATTAAAAATACTTATATACAGCTTCTAAAACTATATTAAATTTAATTAAAAGACATCTAGAATGATCTAAGGATTCACTTTTGCAATAGACTGGACTTCCGATTACGGGGAGAACAAGGTTTGAATCACGGTTTTTGTACTAAGGTTGTTTTTTAAAATGGTTTTGCTCTCTCTCTCTCCAAGCGAGTATGGGTACACTTCCTCTAAATTATACATTCCTCGTCCCTACCACGCTACAGTAGTTATCACATATGGGTATGACCTGAAGATGCGGTGGTAAAAAAAAATCACAAAGAAATAATAATACCATTCTTAAAAATGTATAGTTTTGTTTATAGTGAATGGATGAGTTCATTACTTAATTAATTCAACTTAAATATTTGGAGCATCAAATATTCTCGAACTCGAATGCAACTTGAAGGCTTGCATTCAAAATTTGTTCTAGTTAAAAAAAAAGTTGAGAAAGCATGCTCACCCTTTTCCTTCCCCCTTAGTAATAACATTACTGAAGATTGGCTCTCTCACTTCTATCTTAGTAAGGGGACATAAGGTTATCTTTATAAGCAGAGCACATCATTAATATGACCCACCTGCAGTCAATAAACAAGTGCTATATAAAGGTTTATATGGTTGGTACAGGGGAAGGAGGGGGGAGTCGTAAAATGTTTGTTGGTGAAATTCGTTTATAAAGACTAATTAGAAGAAATCAAACATAAGTTGCGTGTGTTGCAACACCAAGAAATCAAGGCCCTCAGGGGAATCGCGTGAACAAATAAAGAAAGCTTTCTCCTAATGTTTGGGTCAGTAACCTTCAAAAACATATATGATGGGGTTAAAAGGAGAGGACTCCTCTAGGGTTAAAAGCGTTTGTTTTAAAAACATTAATTTAACGTGTGATGTCTATATAGAAGGTTATAAAAGTACATCAAAATAAACACTTGAGTTAAAACTTAGGCCGGGGTGGAACGGAGCGCTATTTAAGGGGGCTGCCTAGGTAGCCGAGATATTGCCAATCAGATGCTAACAGTACACAAGTTTGGAGTTTACTGGAATCAATAAAAACTATTTTTTGTGAAATAGATCTGTAAACATAGTAGAAATTTTCCTGTCATAAAAGTGAAAAAATTCTTATATTTCGGTTGATCATTGATCAAGACCTAAATGCCCTGGAAACGAAAGGAAACTGGTATAAGAGCGTAGAATTGATTTTTGTGAGCCAAATAAGTTGATTTATTAGGCGTCACAACACAAACTGTATTGGAATTGGTATTTTCCTTCTTCTCTGTTTGTTCTCTTAATACCGGACAACCCTACCCAGTGACACTATTAACCTCCTTGGTTTCTGGCGATTAAGAATTTCTTATAGATATTTCTAGTGCCTCAAGGCCAGTATATTTGACGTTTTATAAAAAAAAAATCGCTTTGCAAGTGAATGTAAGCTAATGTAACTCTAGAGCCGTTTTTCTTTATAGGTATTCCCGTTTAGCCATAAGATACCTCCAAAGAAAGGTCCGCACCGACTTTAAAGTTGCTCCTCCATTTTGATTTTTTTTAAAGGGGTTTAGAAATTATTTTTTTTTAAACTTTTTGGAATTTTCCCGTTGGTTACAGGCTAGAAGTTATAAATTTGCCAAATTTCAAGTTTATAGCTCATCTTGAAGTGGATAAAAATTAATATCAGTGAGTGAGTCAGCCATGTGGCTTTTTAGAAAGAAGTATCATATATTTGGCCAAGAAAAATAAAATGTCCGCTATGAAATAATGCTATGCTCTTTCGTGGACAGATATATTCATCCTTTCTTAATGTTTCTATTGAAGTGTATAATTATTTAATTAATAACCTACTGTGAGATGTTTCTGCAACAAGGTATATTATTTTGATACACAAGTCTTTTGAGTTTTTAGTAAATGTATCTTTTTTAAGATAAAAGAAAGATAGAATATGTGTGGTGCACCGTACCGTTCATTTTTAAAGTCTGGCTCTTCATAAGCAGAGAATTTGCAATTATAAAGACGGATACATTCGGTCTATACCTTATTCGCCACTTCACGAAAATAGTGCCATGACACAGCTTATGTATTTTCTAAATTGTATCGATTCATATTTCACCGCTCATCTTAACCCTAGCCCACTTACCTATAGAAATCTTGTTTGTTTCCACTTGCGCCAAGTTGATGTTTTAAAAACAACCTTAGTCTCCATCGTAGGTCAGTGACAAGGAATAAACCAAATATGGTACAGTGCTGAAAGTGTTTTGATATTTTCAAAATAAGTGGGAGATTTTTGCCAAGATTTGAGATGTAGTGTTGGAGGAGATCAGAGATGATGAAAAAGTTCTAAGAAGATTAAATGAAAATAAAACCATTCTTCAGGCGATTCTAAGAAGAAAAACCAACTGTACGGGTCACGTTATGAGAATAAATGGCGTTTTGAGTGATGTCATTAAAGGCAAGGTGAAAGGGAGAAGGGGAATCAGGAAGAACACCAATACAACGGATGGATGACTACAAACAAGAACAGAAGATGAAGTTTTGGTAGACGAATGGAAGTTGAGAAAACATAAACGGCGAAGATGAAAGCGACAAATAAGAAACACACGAACATTTCGAAAGGGAATGAATGTTCTCAAAAGTTGAGGGGGCACTTCGGGTTATTGGCGCTAGGGGTTGTCTGGTCTAAGGCGTCACTCGAGTGTTAGACTGGATTGTCGGTGACGGAGAGATTGGGGTACGAATCCCGGTCGGATGAAATGAGGGTGCTTTGTTTTCCAAAAGGGTTTACATCTTCTCAACTTGCAGTTGAGGATAAATTTCCTCCAAAATTTTACATTATTTATTCCTATTCCACTGGCGTAATAAATGAATGCATAAAACCCAAAATTATATTAAGAGACAGCAAAAAAATAATTAATCAACAAACCTTAATATATTACAAAATAATATAGTAATAAATATCCAAATAACCTGACGAAAATAAAAATTTAACAGACCTACATGGTCAACCAATAATCTTACCTAAGCTAACCAAATACTTTATCACCTAATAACTAATAAAATTTAAAAAATATAGTATCATTTCATTAAATAGCTTGACAATTACAACATATAATACCAGATCTGCAAAGAGCCTGATAAAATAAATAAATACATCTAATATCAGAAAATTAATCAACTTTTACAATTAAGTGATATAATATTTGATTACCAAATAGCCTAATATAAATATATATCAGACATCAAATAATCTGACAATAAAAAATATATAATACTGGTTGACCAAATAAACTTACATACTTAAATAAATACGAAACCACAAAATAACCTGACGCAATTAAAAACTATCTATCAATATCCTGAACAATTAAAAATAAAATATTTGATAACTAAATAGCCTGACGTACACAAAAAACAATAGGGCACTAAATAACCTAAAATGATTGAGATATGTAATACTAGGTTACTAAATGACCCGGCATAGTTATAATATATTGTATGATGCACAGCACAGAATTTCTCTCTAATTTATCTCAAAATAGAAACATTTACTTAATAATACTCACAAGATGTGTAAAAAAAAGAATATAAATAATGGTTGAAAGCACTTCATCAAAGGGCATGAATGAAATAATATAAATGATACTGTTAAAGTAATGGGAAAATTGGAGTTTACATTTTATTTGTAATGTTAAACAATTCCTAGGTACAAAATCCAATCAAAATCGTCAGAGCTAATTTTGAGAAAATCGATTTTTTTTCTCTTTTTATTTTTCAGTAAGCTTCCCTTAACTATAGGGCTATCTAATTCATAAACACCTCGGGGAACCTTATGAAATTCTTAGATACCAAGTTTTAACCCGACCGATAAAATGGTTTAGGCTTTAGGTGGAGGTACAGACACATACAAAAAGCATCATGAAAACAGGAAACGTCAACCCTGTTCAACATCTCGAGTTCGATTTTTTTTACGATCTGGTTTTTTGTAAAGTGAATTTAATTCAGTTACTCGATTTAATAGTTTTACTGTAGAATGTATTATTGTTAATTTTTAATATATTGGGAGCATAGCTTTTATTTGTTATTTATATTAATATTTTATAGGCTTGGAATCAGTCGATTTAATTGAGGATGTTATAAGTTATTATTTATGAGTTTTGCTAACTTAATTTTTTAATATAAAATAATTTTAAATAATGATTTAATTAGTATAGTAAAAATCTACATATTTTATCGCAAAATTAAACAAGCACATGGTAAAAGTTTTAATAGTTAAACGTTTCTTTCCGAGGAGTCGAGAGAAAGAAAAAAACTAGTAGGCCTACCAGGCCATGAAATTGAACGTATTCCGCAAGACCCAACCTTGGAAGATATCTCTATCACTTGAAATACCTTCTTCTTTCTATTGGAATACGCAACTAGACACAATTACACATGATTAGCCGCCATTCACGGTATGCAAATGACGGCGAGCACCTTGTAAGCTTGCACCCGGCAAGTTATTCACAGTGTGGGCCGCGAACAGGTCTGGCAACCTAACGAACATTTAAGGAGTAGTTTACCAATTTCTGACCAAGCAAATCATAATTTAAAAAGTAAATATTTGGTTTGAATAAAAGGTAAAAACATTTTATAGTTGCCTCAATATTAATTGCTTGTTACTAATTAATACGTTTAAGATTTCTTTTATCAAAGGTGTGGGAATGATGAGATTAACTTAGAGCTTAGAGAGCGGATGGAAAAGCCAGGGTCCTGTTGTGGTGTGCTACTAGGTTGTTACACCCTCTCTGTGTCCTCTTACTACCCGACCAGTGAAAATAATAAAAGGGAGAGAGTGAAGCTAAGGAACAAGTTACAGGGAAATTATTAGAAATACTTAAAAGCAACAATACGATAAGTTTATTCACATTAATGACAAGAGCGTAGATAACAGTACATGGTCTCATTATATCTTAATGAGCTATGTTTGAAATTAAACTCGGTGACGACAACAACAATAAGTCGCAGGTATATTTACAGAAAAGAAACTTGAAATCCAATCATTATCCTGACGGTTCAGTCTATATGAGACCACAACATTATGTATGGAATTAAATACGGTAAAAGAATATAAGGGCCTAATGGGCACCTTGAAATGGTTACAAGAGGTTTCGTTATTCACAGAAAACGAAGATATAATTTGCGTTACTTTAACTTTGAAAACATTATATACGGAATTTACATAACACGAGAGTTTGGCTACAGATATTAGTCAAACTCCCACGGGACTATCTGATCCTGACTCAAAATACGGAACCAAACAAACTATATTTCAAATGTCCTAATAGGACATACATTAGAAACAGATAATCAAATAAGCAATAGTTAATTAAAGTCATCGATAACACAAAACCAAAAATAATAGTTACATTACTTTACGATTATTCAAAAAGCAAATTAAATAAGAAACGTTACTTCGATTATTAGGAAACATTAATACAATTATCCACAATATCAAACATATTAATTTTAACTCGTACAAACTTTGAATCAATTAACTTTGTGGATATCAACGTGAATGAATATTACCAAAAAAGAACTCTAGCGCCAAGTTTATCCTGCCATTGTCCAGGTCGGTGACAATGGTCCGTCATCCATCGTAGATGATAAGATAGTCAATTTTGGCATACTTGCGTAGCCATTATATAGGAGTTTCGTTGCAAGAAAGAGGAGGTGGGAGACAGAAACACACGCTAGGTGACGTCAACGATGTCTTCAAAAGTCACGTAGACCTTTGTTTATTTTGCTCCATTGGAATATCAGCCAATTACTCCAATCTTCCGATGTTTTATAGGTGGTTCTTCTTCCAACCACCAGAGGTCAAGTACGTAGTTATTCCTTGTTGTCTTCAAAGTTACACAGCTCATAATTTGCCAGTTAAAAACGGAGAGCCGGGACGTCTTGTTGACACACCGAATCTCACTTGCCCCACTCGTCGTATTAGTCCGTCTGGTGTAGACCAGTCTTGCAGGTTACTAGTGTAAGCAGAATCATTTGGTAAGTACACGAACAAACTATTAACATAGAATTGGATTAGGTAGTGAAATATATTGTACAGCATTGTTTTATCATGTCTTATTAACCTACATGAACTACGCCAGAGAATATTACTATTGTAGGGATCCTAATTGAGTTGTATTTATTGGAGCGGGTAGTATTATTTACTGCGATACGTGCGTTTACGTCATCATGGGGCGGGGTCCTATTGTGACATTTTACAACGTAATGTTACAAGGTTAAGCATTTTTAGTTTAAACTTTATCTGTGAATTATTTCCATCACTTAGTAGAATATTCATTGGTCAGAAATCAACTAAAATACATGTACCACGTGTGATGAGTGGAGCAAAAACTGTGAATGATTGGTCAAATGGGGACAAAGTGAGATAGATATAACATATAGTAGGTACAGTTTTAACACGCTTTGCCTACCCTGGCGAAACCATATGACACGTCACCGTTGAGAACAACTGTGATTAATTGCACGTAGAACACCATTCTTAAGGGTTTTTTTAAAAAAAGAACAGCAACTTATTGTCCGTTTGAACCTAAGCATATTTACTGTTTACGCTAATGTGCTAGGGATGAGAAATACTGAACTTAGAGGAAGTGGACCCGCATTTGCGTGGAGCTATTATACTATTACATGGCTATTATACTAGCATATGGCTGACTCACTCACTGACATTAATATTTACCCACTTCTAGATTAGCTAGAAACTTGAAATTTTGCACACTTATAATTTTTAACCTGTAATCGTCGGGAAAGTTCCAAAAAGTTAAAAAATTAACTTTTAACCCCTGAAAAAAAATTAAAACGGCAGCACAACTTTAAAGTCGGTGCTGACCTTTCTTTGGAGGTCTTTTGTGGCTAAATGGTAAGACCTATCAAAAAACTTCTCTGGAATTACATTAGTTTACATCCACTTGCAAAGAAAACGCACTGCAAAGCAAAGCAAGTAACCTAGTATAAAACCGATAAGGAAAATAAGAACTTCACCCGACCAGGATTTGAATCCCGAACTACCCGTCAATGGTAACGCCTTGTTCCATTCTGCCCACCAGCTCAGTCTCGTATTGTCTGGTTTGTAGGTGACAGAGAAGTCAGGATTCAAGTCCCGGCTGGTTGTAATTGGAATGTTCCCCTTGTGATTTCCCATTCTTGCCCAAATAAAAGGTGGGGGTGCATTTACCTGTAAGTTATACCTTCCTCATATTTAACCTCTACAGTGTAGGCCTAAATATGTAAATAGTTCGGATGAGAGAACAAAATAAAATGATTTCAAATAAATGTGTATGTCACACTCGAGATTTCCTGAATTCACTGGTTGGATTGCACTCCCTTAAACATGACAAATAGTTAAGTTCAGCGGTCGTTAACTTCTGTTTATGTTGAAACATTTGTTAAGCTAGAATTATTCACCGAATCATTCGATAATCCTACTTAACCCTCAAAATAAAAAACATGTCAAATAAGGTAGACACTATTCCTCTTAGGTTATTGTAATTTCTACTTTCTCTCGACCCTTAGGACTAGGTGAGAGAAAGTGTTATTGTAATCGAAAAACAAAAATTGAGCTGAAGATTTTGAAAAATGTCGACGTTTCATGACTCACTGAAACTGAAAGAGTGGTCTCGGGATGTTGCTATGTCTGTATCACGAACTAGAACCGAAACCATTTTACCGATTCGGCTAAAACTCGATATTTAGAGTTTTTATAAGGTTCACCCGAGGTTTTTTTTTGTAATTATATATCCAACCCCTAAATTAAAGGTAATTAGCTTATTTAAGGGCAAAAAGAGAAAAAAAAATATTTTCTTGAAATACGGTTTAACTATGTTGATTAAATTCTGTATCCAGACATTGTTTATCATTACAAATAAAATGCAAGCTCCTGTTTTCCCACTAACATTTCCTTACAAAACCAGAGAGTTCCAATTTGGATCATATAGGCATGGACCATATCAGCAAAGATTTGAGATACAGAATAACTTATCATTGTAAACTGTAGTACTTTTAAAAATGTTTTCATAAAACCAATAATTTCTTAGCTATATATATTTGTAAAACAATTATATATCTCTATTTTAGACTCAATAGTCAATATGTTTTTTTTTCAAAAAGATATATATATATATATATACATATAGCTATATAGCTTTTTGAAAAAAAAATCATTTATTTTTATACTTGTTGGTGAATAGAGATGCTCCTTTTTCCCAAGGCTTATGCAACTGTGTATATTATTTCATTTATGCTCTTTGGTGGAGTTTTTCTGCAAACTTTTATATTTTATTTTGTTTAAAAATCTTATGAGTGTCTAGTAAATACATCTTTTTAAAAATAAATTAGGGAAAGAGTTTGTGCGTAGCGTCGTACTTTTTTTTTACTTTCTCTCTATCTTACAGGTAGAGAAAGTATTGTGATCGTCAAAAAAATCGAACTCGAGATTTTGATGAATCTTGACGTTTCATGACCCCCTGAAACCGAAAAAGTTGTTTTTGAATTGCCGTCTGTCTGTCTTTACCTCCAACTAGAGCCTAAACTATTTTACTGATCGGGCTAAAACTTGGTATCTAGGGTTTTCATAGGGTTGCCACGAGGGGTTTTTGGAATTGGATATTTAACCACAAGATTAAGGGTAGTTTACTGAAGGGTAAAAAGAGAAAACGTCGATGCTCTCAAAATCGGTTTTAACGATTTTGATTAAATTAAATCTCTAAGTATTTATAAATATTCCAAACAAAATGACTTCTTTCAATATTTCGGCAACATGAGCTTACTGGCTCCAGTCTGATGCGTAAACTATCATTTTTTATAATATCTCAGAAATTATTTGAGATATAAAATTAGTTATCATTACAAATATATGGATCTATTTATAATACAAATATTTTATTCGAAGCATAATTTTATAAAAACCAAAAACTTTCAAGCCATACGAAAATATTTATATTTTTTAACTTTTCGAACCTTTAAAAAAATCTAACCTGAAATGTTGATGGATGTCGACGTCTCATGACCCCCGGACCCTAAAAAGTAGTCTTTGCAATGCCGTCTGTCTGTGAGGTCTGTTTTAACTTAAAATTACGAAGAGTTTAATAAAGGGCAAAAAGAGAAATAATCGATTTTCTAAAAATCGGCCCTAACGATTTTTATTAAATGTCGTATCTACTTGTTAATTAAGATTATAAATAAACTGGCTATTTCCATTTTCCCATGAAAATGACTTTAAGAGTTCTTTAGAGAAGATGAAATTTCTGTATCTCCGCAAATATTTGAGATACTAAATAAATTTTCATTGCAAAATTGTATTACTATTAAAAAATAAAAAAACTTGTATATGAAATATATTTTTATAACACCAACAGTTTCTGAGATATTGGCAAATATATTATAATAATACAATTCTGTGAGCTTTTGTTTGAACGCAATAATTATCCAATGCCATAGATTAATTAAATATAAGTAATTCTCTCAAAAGTTTATGTTGTTTTTCCTTAAACCTCTTTGAAGAAATGTTTGTAAAACAATGATAAGTTTTATATCTACATTTTAGACTCAATAGTCAATATTTACTCTTTTTATTGTTCTAAATGATTATAAATGAAGAATTTAATAGCAATGTGAGACATGAAAATGAGCAACACATAATAAAAGGTCGAAAATTTTAACCAGAAGTCTAAATTTTATTCAAAGTGTCGACCCTTGTGGACCCAACATTGATCTTTTTTATGGGTCCAAACATACAAATGAGGACATTATTTCTTTAAAAATAAAATTGTAAATTTAAAACAGGGACTCAAAAAATGTTTTAGATAAGTACAGCGCAATTTATGCTTGTGTTTGCCAGTGTATATTATTTCTTTTCGCATATATTACGAGTTTTGAGTAAATATCTCATTTTTTTAAACAATAGAGCCAGAAAGTCCGTTTGGAGTTTAGTACCATTTATGTTATAAAAATAATAAACTTTAAAAAAATCAGGTTAGTTAATATAATTTTTCTATTTTGTAATTTAAAAAAGTGCATTTGGCTTCGAGAGATGAAAAGTAAGAGTACGCTTTTTTACCGCTTCAAATAGAGTAGAAGTTATCATTAAAAGAGTACAGTTGGTAACCCTATTTATAGATCGAGACTCAACGCTTCATACAACTCGGCCGTAGCATGAAGCTTCCATGTTTTGACAAGAGATAGCAGGATTACTATTTATTTCATAATTAATAGTGTATTAAAAAGAGAATTTAAACACAATTTTAAGTTTTCAAACTATCTTCCAAATTTGTTCTAAGTGGAGGTATATATTTATAACATATAGCTTATTAAATAAGTATATTAATCTTTTTTCATTTTGGTTCTTGTAAAATGACCTGATTTAAATAGGAAAAGACTTATTCGAGTAATATAAATGAAGGAAAAATTCGTTCAACTTGTTTGATTAACAAGCCCTAAAGTGTAGTCCTATATCTATACAAAGCATGGCTCATAATAAAACACTAAATCGATCTGACCTATTTCAGTGGCCCCGTGGTCTAATGCGCTACTCTCGCAGTAAATTATACAGCCGAGGACCGGATGATCGAGGTTCGAATCTTGGAAGGGTGTACTGAGGATGGTTTTTCCTAATTATTTTCCACTCGCCCTTCACGCATATGCGGGTATATTTTCTCTAGATATAACCTTCCTAATCCCTAAAACCATTAGCGTATAACCCAAATGGATAGTGAGACACGGTGCCAAAAGAAATATATCTGTGCGTTCGATTCTGTCTGTTTGTTTCCGTAAACTCAAAACGTAGGTCTACTCATCGGTTTGAGATGGAACTTATTCTGTTGTTCTCCTTAGATTCAAGAATCCAGGGTAAGCTATAGTTAATTATATCATCACGCTATATCATCAGTGAGTGAACCAGTGTCTGAAAAAACCTACCTTTAATGTGGTTACATTTGCATTTTAAATTTGTATCAATTCAAATATATTAACTTTTAATTTATACATTTTCTTTGTAAGTCTCTTTGGCCATGTGGGATTTGGAAATACCAACAAACCATTTATAAATCTCTTTAGCAAAAGAGTGTTTAAGAAATATATTTTCAGTAATTTTATTCAGTCACGTTAAAAGAAAAGTAGTGTTTCTTTCACAAATAAAAAATACATAAGCGTAGTTCTTCCTAAGGAAGTGTCCGATCCAGTTTGCTTTGCTCAGAAAAAACACATCCTAAATGGTTCTCTTCTCACCCACTCTTCTTAGGACTTCTTCATTTGTCACCCTGTCTGTCCACCTTATATTCTCAAGTCTTCTGCAGCACCATATTTCTTAGCTCTCCAAGTATTTCTTTTCCATCTTCCTAAGAGTCCAAATGCTCCAAATATAGTATTTCAGCTTCTTAAATACAGGTATTTTTTCTAGCTATTTTATTGTTTTAGTGTAAACTAGGTGTACTAATTTTGTTTAATTGATTATAAAATTAAACTAATTATTTTGATGCTCATTGCAACAATGCCCCCACTTAGGAGAGCCACTGTTAACGTGCCTACATTTGTGCCTATTCTCACGTATCCAGTCACCAAACTATATGATCTGCCTCACCATATATTTTGTCAGTCAAAATTTTCACAACAAACAATTTGTTTTTAATTATGGTTTTCTTTCAACCGTGTTTACATCAAATCCTGGATGTCAGTCATCACCACACAAATGGTGAATATACTATAAATGAAGGGTCAAAGGTAATATAAGCTTAGACAGGAACTAGAAATAGTTCCAGAAAATGACACATAACCATTTAATTTTAAGCCGTGTGACTTGTCAGCGATTAAGGCATCTACCTCTAGAACTTCCCCTAACCCCAAAAATTATAACTAAAATCCCCCACGTATGTTTAAATTCACAAAGAAGACTACCAAGTATTTGCTTTGAAAATTCAATGCTCACATCACAACAAACAAATCCCAAATGTGCAGTCAAATTTTCAAAGGAAGGAACGTTAGGAAAATACAAACATATATATTATTGCTGCCAAAATGGATAACGTTATACTACTTTATTAGTGTTATTTTATAGGTATTGATAATATCTATCAAACGTGGCTGTTATAGATAACATGACCTGACGCGCAAATATGTGAAATTAGATATAGTAAAAATTTTCTAGCAGTCAGATAAGAACCTTTTATAAAAAAATTAACTGTAGGTCTAGATGACAAAGCCAACAACATCGTAAGGAACTTTTTTTTTGTGAGGGAGCGGAGGGAGGCTTACAATAAAAGTATTTGTGTGTTTGTGTGTGTGTGTTCGTGAAAAGAACTTAATATTTGACATTTCCCTCTTCCTACTGTTCCTTTTTTTCTCTCTTGATATGTCTCCCTTTAAAAAAAATCACACCATAGAAAGGAAAGAGAGAGACTGAATTATTTCGATGAGGGTCAACTTTTTTTTAATGGGTACCGCCGTCATAAGTCATCCTAATGTTACATGTTTTTATTTTTATTTTCAGCTCTGAGCTGCGAACATTATGTGGCAGGTAGAGTAGAACTTTTGATTTTGTCAAAAAAAAAGTTTTACCCCCTACCCTTACCTAATTTCTGGTGAGCAAGGTATTTACAATAAACTTGTTGTTTGCTGAAGGGTGAGCCAAGTCAAGCCAAGGCCTTTTAGATGGCGGCAAATCAACAAAGAGATTTTTTTTATGTGAGTTCAGCTTCAACACCTCCAGAAGGTGACTTGACCGCCCACGGGTAAGGATCATGTCCTGCGATTATTTTTTTAGTGAGTAGGAGGGGGGAGTAATTCATCTTTATTTAGTGCAATAAATTTCATGGAGGAAAAATAAAAGTTTGTTTATCACTACGACCCCATGACATTTTCAAACCCACTTTTGTAAACAGTAAGGTTTGGTGGACGGTTAACAAACCGTACATGACTGTACTCATCCTATGCCGGTCTCCCCTATTAAAATAAATGACACGGAACTCCGTACGGACTTACTCGCTCTATTGTTTAAAAATGGAGATATTTACTCAAAATTCGTAATACATGTGAAACGAAATAATATATACTATCAAATCCAAGCAAAAATTGCATTGTACTTACGTTCAACATTTTTTGACTCCCTGATTTAAATTTTATGATTTTCTTTTTAAAGAATTAAAAGTCCTCACTATTATATTTGGACCAAAAAAAAATATCGATAGTGGGTCCACAAGAGTCAATACTTCGTATTAAAATTGTGAATTCCGGTTAAAATATTTGACATTTTATTAGGGGTTGCACATCTTATGGTTATCGCTTTTTTAATAAAGTCCTCATTTATAAATTTGGACAAAAAAAAGAAGGTAAATATTGACTATTGAATCTAAAATGATAGCGATAGATCATTACTATACAAACATTCCCCCTAAGAAGTTAGATAAAAAGAACATAAACATTTCGAGAGACTTACTTATCTACTTACTCTATGGAATTAGATAATTATTGCGTTTAAACTTAAGTAGTATCTCTGTACAACTAAATCTCACAAAATTGTATTAATATATTTGCCAATATCTCTGAAGCTATTGATTTTATAAATATATATTTCAAATAAAAGGTTTTAAATTTTAATATCACTACAATTTTGAAATGGTAAGTTATTTAGTATCTTAAATAGTTGCGGAGATAAGGAGATTTCCGCTTCTGTAAAGTATCCTAAGAGTCATTTTCATAGGAAAATTAAATTAACCAGTTATATTGTGGATTATATCTTGAAAACACATCTTCAAAAATAGGTTTTCAATAACTACCCTTAAGTAAGTCTTTCTCATAAAAACAAATCTTGTTAGTCACATTAAACAGCTTTTATGGACCTATATAAACTTAAAACTAAATTGTTATTTTTTTTTTAATTTCAAATTTTCAAAACATTTTATTTGTAAACAAACCGAAAGTCATTTTTAATTTGCGAAACAAAGTATTCTTATTTATCATGAAAAACTAGTCCCAGATAATAATTTTGAAATGAATCTTCAAGGCTCCTTTTAAAATTTTTGAAATTTTCTATAGTTTTTCATATATAAACTACCCTTAAATTATTTATTTAAGAAAATATATATATATATATATAAATTATTATTAATCATGTAAAATAGCCCTAAGACACTAATTTTGAACAAAATCATCAGTTATTTTAAAATAATCAAATTTTACAAAAAATCAATTATAAGTAGACTAATTTTTTTCAAACCAATAGATATAAAATTATTTAAAATGTAGAAAACCTAAAAAAAAATGCCCATTCTGAACCTAATAGCTAGAGCCATTTTTTAAAATATTCAATTAAAAATAGGACAGCCTTCAGTAAATTACCCTTAAATGAATTTTTTTAAACTAGTTTTATTTGTCATGTAGACACCCATATATATATATATATATTTATAGAATAGTTTGAGCCGTTTTCCGAGTATATAGAATTCTCAAAAATATATCATCAGTAAATTACCCTTTAACTAATTTTTACCCAAAAAATCATTTACACTGTGTTATTTGGGATATCATACAATCCCTTGATACCCATTTCAAACAAAATTGTTCAAGTCGTTTTTGATAAATTTGAAATTTAAAAAAACTCATTTATAAATCAGCCCTAGTTTGAGAGCTAAGGTCAAATTAAAAAAACACACAGCTATTAAGTCCATAAAACTCTTCGGATCTTTGGCCAAGGACAGACAGACAAACATAAATGTGTACAGACATACATAGAGGCAGACATTTTACAATTATTGTAAAATCCACAATTTTATGTTCGAATACAAATAAAACGTAAATATTCATCATCTCTAGGTAGAACATTTTTACATTTACAATAATTTCTTTCGATATGAGAAAGTAAAAATGGCATCGAAAACATGTGTTTTCCCAGTGCTAATTTTGTTTACGTCTTTTAAATTATTTAATTCTCATTATTTATTTTAATATCGCACCCAACTACCCTACTGTTTACTAAATTATAGGATATATGTACATTACAGAAATAATATACATGATTGGCAAAGTTAGTTTATTAGTTAAGAAATAAGACAAAAGATAGTACATAGAATTATAGGTTGTAAAAATTCAAATCATCCATTGATTATTGATTATGATTAGACACTCTATAGTTAAGTATGAAAACTTTTATAGTTAACTATTGGTGTGACGCACCTCAATAACAGGTGTGAAGCACCGGTTAGCACAGGTCATAGGTGTAAACACTAGATCTCTTAACTCGTTAAAACAGGACAAAAGCTAATACTTCTAATAGGGTAATAGATAATGATTATAAAGTATTTGAACTTAGTGACAGTGTATAAAAGAATAACCTATCTATTCTTCATACCAGTCTGGCTTACTTCAACACTACCTAGCATTCAATACCAAGATAAACCCATAATATTAGTCCTAGTTTTAAGGAGCTGCAAGGGTGGTAATTAACATTTGCTAGTTAGCGAGAGTTATAAATTACAGTGAATTTTCTTCCTTTATGAGAGACAGATAATTTAAACCTAATCAGTGGCTAATCACTAGGAATCTAGAAAAAATTAATACTATGGACGGACATTTCCTAAATAGTACTGCCAGCGCAATCAATAGTATAAACATTAAGACAGGCTGCAACGGGGATAATAACATTACTCATTAATGTGATCAACTTGATCAATTCCATAGACACCTCAAACGGGCCGTACACAATAAAAATAACCCCACGAGCCACTACTGAGAACAATTAGCCCATCCCCAGGTTGCATACCTCAAATCATTACAGACGTATACACCTACAAGACTGGTGTGAGGAACAGACCCAATTAGGTCGTGAAACAAAGCAACAGAAAACCTGGCAACTTCCATTATATAATCCTACGATATTCTATAGCCGCAGAGTGGTCAAACAGTCTAATACGTCTGTTTACAGCCTTATTTGCGAGCAAGTCTAATAGACGTAGAAGGATAGAGCGCATAGAGCACTATAATAAACTATGCCTGATGGGCATAGACAAGAGCCAGAACAACTGACATACATATTCTATGTCCAATGGACATTGCATAATAGAACCCCCAGCTCAGCAAAATAAACTATGCCATAAGAGAATAGGAAAACAGGTAGGAGCTACCTACAAAAAACATAGTCTTAAGGACGTTTACATTAAATATCCCACAGCTCCACTATTTGAATATACGCCTCAAGGGCACAGTGACATAATCAACTATGTCTCTCAATACTAATGCTAAACTCCATAGACCATTCTGTGGCGAGGTGGTTCAGACTCCACAACCATCGCGGTCTTCTCTACGATGTCAAATGTGTCTCTGGCAGCAGTGTCTTTCTTCCTTTCAATAGCATTTTTATTTTTCTTACTTACTATCTATTTACATACATTTTTAATACAAATACAACTCNCTTACTTACTATCTATTTACATACATTTTTATACAAACACAACTCTTAATGGACACAATAACTCTTTCCCAACCCCATGGGGTTCTCAAAAAATACTATAGTTCGATAATCAATTAAATGTTTTATCTGTCTTATCAGATCCCCTAAATAGGGCACAGTTAATACATGTATAGTGGGGGGATTTGCGGCAGCAGTGTCTCCGACGAGCGCTGAGTACAATACAGGTAACGTGGACCAAGGACCGGCTTGTATTTATACCAATAGTTCTAGATGAATTGGCCATTATTATTGCAAGTAGAAAAGGGGGGAGAAGTTGGTTCCATATTGCGCCACCGGACTCTGGGCGCTCTCCGACCAGTTGGCCTCTCCTCAACTGACCACTCGCTCATTTCTTCTAACCAGCTCGTGAATTATAAGTTAACTCGTGTTGTCTTCCACGCCGATGTACTGCGTTCGTTGGGGCAATTGAGGTGTTGGCGGGCAGGAAGTCCCCTGAAGCCGCTGTAAGTCTATCTCTGCCATATATGATAGGAACATATTAGAACTGGACAATTTTAGCTTCCTAGGTCTACTTAACCTCGAAAGTATTTTGACTTTGTGTTCCTATAAATCCCCCTCACCCTCCAAAACTTCCTCTTATTATGTAGGTCTTATAAGCGTTGAGATTATTTTGACTTTGGTTTTGAGGGCCCCAAAGGAATTTTATTTTAATAAATACCTTGCCTTCTAAGTTGACCATTTATATATTTTATAAGCCACCCTGTCCTTTAAACTGACCTACCTATTTTTTATAAATCACCTTGTCCTCTAAATTGGCCTATTATATGTTTTTATGAACTAACCTCCTCTCTAAGTTGACCATATATATGAACCACCCTGTAATTTAAGTTAACCAACTATATATTTTTATGAACCATCTGGTCCTATAAGTTAATGACTTGTATATTTTTATGAACAACCCTCTACCCAAAGTTGATCACCTATATATTTTTATGAACCACTCGAACCTCAAAGTTTATCAGCTATATATTTTTATGAACCACCTTGTCCTATAATTTTAATAGCTACAACATATATATTTTTTACGAACCACCGAGTCCTCTAAGTTGACCACTTTTGTATTTTTAATTACCACTTAACCTCTAGGTTGACTAGCTAGAATTTATAATTTTTATGACTCATTGATTTCTCTAAGTTGACCACCTATATATTTTTATAAACCACCCAGTCCTTTAACTTTACTAGCTATATATTGTCTATGAAACACCATCTCCTTCAAGTTGATTAGCTATATATTTTTGTATGGATCTCCCGGTCCTCTAAGTTTACCAGCTACATAATATGCTTATGAACAACCTCTAAGTTAACCTACTATACGCATGTTGCATCTCCAACCCCCTCATAATCTTCTCCACGGCTCTTATCCTTCAAACACTTCTCGGTCTATAATTAAAGGGATCTCTGGCACATTTGTGTTATACTGACAGTCTAAAAGGACTGAGCATTTAACCCTCCCCAACCCTCCTTCCCTGTTTCAACCTTCAGCGGGGTCCTCTTTGAGCTTCCCTCTCTCGAAGGGGGCGGGGCTATGACCCCCCTCCCTTACCTGCTTGGTCGAAGTGAAAACACCGCGGAATATTGATACCACCAATTTGAAAACACCCCTCAGCTGTAATTTGAAGCGGCTAAAAAAAGAGGTTTGCTGTATTCCAGTGATTATTTTTGTTTGACTATTAGTTTATGTTTGGTCTATAGTCATTTGTTTGAACTTGTTTAGTTTTGTACTCACAAAGGCGTATATTGAGATCAGATGCGTCTTTTATAAACGAATAAATGGAATCATATTTATATCTATATCTAACTAAATAATATGGTAGTCGACCTCGGTGCTCACCTCAGGACCCGAGGTTTGTGGGTTCAAACCCAGCTGAGGTCTACAGTTTTTTTTCTTGCGCGATAAAAATCCGTAGTAAACTTCCTTTGGAGGGGAAATAAAATCGTCATCAGTCCCATGTCGATTGTGGCATGTAAAAGAACCCTGGAAGATATGTGAAAATATATTTCCCGGCAAATTTGGTAGGCCCTTTCACGCTCACTCATAGAAGCTCAGTGTGGAAGGCAACGGAGAACCACCATACTTCTTGAACTCCCTAAGTATATGGGATTTCTATCAGATGGTGTAGGTAGCACTAACCAGCTGTAGGGCTGAGTGTGTGCCTAGCTACGGATGGTTAGAAATTATATCAAACCAACCTACGGGTTGTTGACTTTAGAAGAAGATAATAATTAATTTTATAAGTCTATTTTTGGTAAATGAAATTACGAGAAAACGGCTAAACCAATTCTAACGAAAAAAAACCCCTCATTTTAACGGTCAGGGCCATCCAGGATGCAAGCAAACATAGTAAATTCCAGTGAGAACCCTATCTTACTAACAAATTTCTATGTGTGTATTAGTTGATATGTACACTAATTTGTTGTCTACATCACCTTGGTAGCTCTGATTTGGGTATGATTATCTTTGATTAAAAATATTACCAACTCAATTCTTACTTAAGGCGGGCACCTCAGTCTGCGAGAAAGTAACAATCGTTGTCGGTGCACATGGCCTAAAATATAATAGTCTGTGTTGTTTTATAGAACTACTTTTCTATTCTGTCGAAGTATACTCCCTTTCGCCCTTTACCAATAACCACCCTTTGTCATGTCGATAAGAAAGCGGGAAAGCTCGCTGCTAGTGCTCAAATATCCTAAAATTTTCTTTCGTGAATTTATCAAGCAATAATTATTGTATTCATTAGAGGAAGGCTAAATCTAGACCTCTTTTTCATCAAGCCCAGTCTCATAGCTCCGTAAATATGATTAAAAGGTCGTTAAAAATGAGCTAGTGTTGCATTTTCACACATTAATTTCTATTACTACAATTTTACCAAACCCTTCTTTCACCTCTGACAAGACATCTTGTGAATGTGAGGAATGCCAGGCCTCCACCGTGGTTCGGATTCCACGTTAAACTGTAGGTTCTTCATTTCATCTCACAGTCACCCTACCATTACACATTAGAGTAAGTGCGTATAAACCGAACGGGTAGTAAAACGCGGTGCTAATAATAATAATACTATTACTACAATTCAAGCTATAGGGTTTGTATGGAAAAAGAGACTTGTTGAAATCTTTCGACTTTATTTTGGCGTAAACCGTATTTTTAAATCACTCATCCCTGATTAAATATTACTTTGGAGAGCTCTTGAAACAGAAAAAGTGTTTAACACTATACCAACTGTCTATATCTCGGACTAGAGCCGAAACCATTTTATCGATCGGTCTACAACTTGTTGTGTTGAGCTCGACTGCTGAGGACGGGGAGATCGAGGTTCAAAATGCTTCCTTCCCCATCCCTGCCTCATTAGAGTAATCATGTATACGTGTAACTTGAATAAGGTAGTAAGATGTGCTGATATATTCAAAAGAAAATAAATGTTAAATAATTATTCGCGTGAGACCAAAAACTACCTTTAGCGGTGGTAATCGGTATTGATGGATTAGATAGCAAACCTACTAATAAGGTATTTGTTACTTATTTGCTATAGCCGCATTTAAATAATATTTTGTGAATTGAAAAATTATGCCTCCCTGATATCTCAGTGGTTAGACTGTTGGTGTAGTTAGCCATAGGTCTCGGGTTTGATTCCCATGTTCAGATGTCATTTTTCAATTACAGAATATGTATGCGGTAATTTAAAATGAAATTATAAATTGTATCTGTTATAATTTTCTTATTTGAAGAAATATTGAATTTAAATAATAAATATAATAGACAAAAAAATAGTAGAAGAGAGAGATGTTAGATGATCGCGGGACCTTTGATATATTTATAAGGCGATCGGACCTCAAAATGGTTGTTAAGTAGTATATATATATAAAACTGCGTCTAATCATCCGTTAGGGTTATACGCTTATGTACTAATTACGCTAATGAGTTATGGATTAGGAAGGTTGAGTTTAGAGGGTGTTTACCTGCAGTTGCGTGGGAAACTATTTAATATAAAACACCCTCAGTACACCCGACTGGGATTCGACCCCCAATCTCCTCGTCACTGGCAGTCTAGTCTATTGAGCGTGTGACACCATAGGGCGTATACCATTCAACTTCTGAAGTGGGCTACTGTTAAATTATTATTTTTTATATCAGGAGATCCTAATATGGAGTAAGTCTAAAACCAATCTAATATTTTGGAATAAAAAAAAAGAGCGTCCTACTTTAATTATTAATTCCAGCCAACAATTCCTGTTTACAGTTATATTCGAATAAAACGTAAATAAGTTGCTTTCGTAACATTGTTTTTTTTAATAATTATTTTCTTAACCAAATAAACAGTTGTGAATTAATTGAATAGCCCATAATGTAAACAGGACAGGATATAATTATAGAATCAAAAGAGCCGTACGTCATTAAAACCATGACACTTCATTGACGTCCTACGATCTAGAATTATAAGGTTGAGAGAAACAGGTTTTGGACTGAGATAAATAAAACCTGCGTAGGCTTAACGGAATAAAGGACGTCGTTAAAATTTCAACATTCACCTCCTTCTTTAACCTCTACATTTAAAACTACGTAGCGGGGCAAGAGTATGGTCTAGTGCAAAAATATGGTTACTCCTGAACAGCAAGTTGAGTTTGGAACTGAGTAAGAAACTAGTGAACAACTACAATTGGAGCATCGCGCTGTATGGAACAGGAACTGTGACTTTTAGTAATTTTCGTAACATTGTTTTTTTTAATAATTATTTTCTTAACCAAATAAACAGTTGTGAATTAATTGAATAGCCCATAATGTAAACAGGACAGGATATAATTATAGAATCAAAAGAGCCGTACGTCATTAAAACCATGACACTTCATTGACGTCCTACGATCTAGAATTATAAGGTTGAGAGAAACAGGTTTTGGACTGAGATAAATAAAACCTGCGTAGGCTTAACGGAATAAAGGACGTCGTTAAAATTTCAACATTCACCTCCTTCTTTAACCTCTACATTTAAAACTACGTAGCGGGGCAAGAGTATGGTCTAGTGCAAAAATATGGTTACTCCTGAACAGCAAGTTGAGTTTGGAACTGAGTAAGAAACTAGTGAACAACTACAATTGGAGCATCGCGCTGTATGGAACAGGAACTGTGACTTTTAGTAAGATAGAAAATACATACTTGGTGAGCTTTGGAATATGGTGGTTGGAGAAAAGTTTAGAAGATCAAGTGGACAGACAGGGTGATAAAGGAAGACGTTCTCGGAAGAGGGATGTAAAGAGAACCATTTTGGATGTGATTCTTTGGTATTAAAAAACTGGATCGGACATATTCTTAGGAGGAACAGTCTTCTGCACGATGTCGTAGAAGGAAAGGTTGAGGGAAAGAGAAGCTTTGGAAGAAGGAGGATCCAAATAGTGTATCACTTGAAGGTAAGAAGAAATTTCTTGGATCTGAAGGAGGAGTCACTGGACCGAGATTCTAGCTTCGATCTCCCCGTCATCGGCAGTCCAGCTTACTGTAAGAGTAGCGCGTTAGACCACGCGGTCACTGAAGCGGGTTGTTTATGTAGTTGCGTTGGCCTGCGTTCAGCCCATCAGAAACGAATATAGGTGCACTACTTTATCAAACGGGAGCACTATTATTATTATTATTATTATTATTATTATTATTATTATTATTATTAAGGTTTAGAGGCGCGTTGTCACACAAAGATCATTAGCACCTTAAATACAAAATAGAGTACATAGTAACATTCCCGTATGAAAAACTATAGAGATTATACACATGTAAAAAAAATCCCAGTTGTATACACTACACTAAATAGACTAAACAAACATATTCAAATTATTCACAATAAAAAAAAGTAGAATCCCCTGAGGGGATTAAACTGAAGCAATTAGACTCAACAGTACTTTAATATATGTCAAGAGTGTACTGGAATTTAATGACAGCTTTTTCTCTTCATTTAAAAAGTTTCTCATCTAATGACGCTATGCTAATGACAGATATTCAACAACAAGACATAATTATATCAACCACGTTAAGAAAACTAAACTCTATGTTTCTACTGAAGCAATATTTCATTTATTCTGGCCCTATAATGTTTTCTATAAAACCGAAAAAAACACTGACCATCTCCCGCGTTTCCTACGTTTCCACCTTAATTCGTGGAAGCTACGCTAACCTCTTAGCTAAACATGTAAAAGGATTTTTGGGTATAGCTAACGTGACCAGATTTGTTCTGCCTAAAGCGGAAAATGCTTATACCAGGGGGCTTGGAGGATATAATCGGTATGTAATACCTCTCCGGTGGGGCTGAGGACCCCCCCCCCNCCCCCCCCCCCACTCGCCCCTCGATTAAAAAAACATTAAGCCTGAAAAGTCGTATTTTGAGGCCATCCATAAATCCTGCAAATAAGGTATAAGTTAAAAGTTTCGCATTTAGCTGAGTTCGGACGTTGCTGTTTTGTGGTAATTTGTTTAAAACAAGTAGAAAGCCTACGTAAGATTTTTTTTGTGGGGGTAGGGGCTGTGATTGAAAACGTATTAACAGTTAATTTAGAAGTTTATTTTTACAATTATTTGCCGTTGTTATTTAAACAAACTTATAAAAAAGATACAAATAAATAGAAAAGAAACATTATATTTATTTACTCAGTAAATTTTAGCATCTAAATTCTAACTTTACATTTTGAGAAGAACATTTTATTTGTAATATTTGAATATTTAGATTACGATAGTTGATTTGTCTCCTTTTCCTGGGGGACAAAAGGAGGTCAACAAGATGATGAAACTGAGTCGGTGACCTAACCGCCAGGAAGGGGAAACAAAAATACTTCGAGTACCTTCTTCACAGTTTGAATTTGCCACGTTCCCATTGGTGCAAATTCAAACTAGGTGAAGAAGGGTAGGAAAGTAATGACAAGTAAATAGCGGTCCAACCGAGGTATTAAGTAGGGTTGGACCGAGCAAACCGGACACTCTTGTTTAAAAGTCCGGTAGGACTCGGGTGAACCTTGTGACGCTCGGGGTGGACTTTATTTATAATATAGTACTAATACTATTTGCTAATCATTCAAGATATACCCACATTCTAACTGACTTAATCAAGTGTAGTGTGTTAAATATACCATTACTTCCATTATATCAACGGTGTAAGGCATAATTCATGATATATTAAATATTAAGGAATTCACAACGCAATAAAAGTTAATCCTTTAGTAACTACCCTATACTTTCAATATCTTAATGGCCGAAAATAAGTTATAAAAATGAACGTAACAATTTCTATGTTTCATACAAATTCGGTCATCACACTCATACTTTGTATTTGAACTTATTTGCTTTAACAGTGCTGGTGAGGACCGCAACATTGAATAAAAGTCCTGGCAACTTAAGTCAAAATTAATTTTTGTCACTAATATTGACCTTAAAACGCTCACACCAAGTTTGGGTTTCTCCTATGTCCACACTTTTGTCATTGCAGAAAAAACTCTCTCAACGGCTGCATTACTTCCTGGCAGTGCTAGTACATATTCTGCGATTTTACTGATATGCTGATTTATGGAGTTTTCTCTCAAACGTTTAAACAGTACAAGCCACCGTATATCAGATTCTAATTTGTTATCATTCCACACTGAAATATGACTCTCAATGTATTTTTTTACACAAGTCATTTCATCAAAAATCTCTGTATCAGAAGACGCGTCGAAGTGTTTTTTTTATCAATAAGGTAAATCATGGCCAGTTGAAAATAAGACCATTCTGGAGTTTATTTCAGATTTGTCCAATCAAACAATTCCTCGAAATGCATTGTCCCCTGCTCTAAATATTGTAATGATGTCTCTTAAAATGTTACAATAGTCTTGGTAAAATCCTCTTTTTCAACTTCTGAACAGTTGTTTGTTATTAAGTTGCGCAGTACATGAGGAATAAATCTAGTACTAATCTTACTTTGAAGGTTCTCTTTCAATGTTTTTATCTCTGCAGTAACCTCGATGGCAGAAACATTCTGACCTTTCACTTTTAAAACAGAGTTTTGGAAGGTAGCTGCTTTGCTGTGTATGAAATGTAACTTCATTACTGAGTGTTCATTTTCAATGAATGTCTTCAAAACCACGGGACATTTAGGTTGACTCAGAAAGTATTCCTTAAGTGGTAAATACCATTTTAAAATTCTTTCCACGGCAAGCATTAGCGCTAGCCATCATGTTTTGCTGTACCCCAACATTTGCTTGTACTCAATATCTGTGGTGTCACAAATTTCTTTAAATTTTTTCACCCTTACTGTGTAAATATAGAAGTGTGAATATATTTTCACAGCCACGATTTCCACATCTACTGGCAAACAATCAGACGCACTTAATATAGCGTTGTGTATAATGTGCGAAGCACATCCAACACCTACAATATCTCTTTGCAAAAAAGTTTCCAATTTGCGATAAACATTCTCTGTTCCTTTTCTTCCTGCACCACCAAAGATACAGTTTGTGTTATCCCCACTTAAAGAAATTAATTCTCTGTTAGGTTATGCTTTTGCAACAAATACTTTAAATAACTGACAATAATTTCGGAAGTTTCCCCAGGCTGAGATTGTAAGTCCAATATTTTTACTTTCACCCCATCAAATTTATCAAACTATCTCACCAACACAGGTAGTATTTTTTGTAACCCCTGGTTAGATCGATCTTTCATTAATTTGTGAATCAGCCAATGGTGCAAATACTTGAGTTACAATGGCTTGCGATTTTGTTCTGGCACAATGAAACTTTGGTTGAAAGCACGTACTTATTACTTTCGAAACACAATAATTTAATCAAAAGCTGTGATTTTATCGTACAGTATGATAGGCTCAGACATCTTCGGCAGCCGAATCTTTGAGATATATCTGGGATGGCACATTACTTTTGAAAAACAAAGAAATGTATTTACTAGAACAAGCATCCTGGTCTGAAGCTACGTGCCGATGAGATTTTAAATGTTTTCCACGTCACAGGAACCTCCGTGCGCAACACTAAACTCAGTACGACATTTTTCACAGACGACAGCACTACTGTTCATGTCGCTTTTAAGTTTTATGAATGGATATTTAGCCCGTAAGTCAGCGTTGAAAGAGGAGTTTATTTTTGTCATTATTAAATATTTTCGTTTGCAAATTTAAATGCATATGACACAACTTACTAAAGTCTAAACACAGCTCTTTCTAAATAGATAAATACAGTTGAGGTTACTGACCGATCGAATGATCTATCAATAATCTTGTGTACTGCTAACGAACTTTGACGACTAACGAGTCCAACCGAATACTTCTAAAGGAGGCTTGAGTAAGAACGAATACTGTATTTCCGAAGCTGTGGGCACATTGGTGTAGTACGGTGGAGGGGGGATTCGCGTCGTCTAGACTGGATTGATAGGCACTGGGCACTGAGCGTCTAGACGAGTCATGACAAAGTGTTTATTAATTTACTTAGTTCGCAAAATGAACTACCCTCCAAAGTGGGACAATTGTGCGTCCCCTGGAAAATCTTGGGGACAACGAGACACATTTCCCCAAAGTGGGACGTCTGGTCACGTTAGGTATAGCAGGAGACTGGCAGCTATCTACAGTTTAATTTTCATAGGAAGCCCTTTAAGAGCGTTAATCATAGTAGGCCCAACTCAGCTCCCGGCTCGCGCGAGGTATGGGAGCAAAAGGGTAAAGAAAACGCCGACGATATGTCAGAAATGTGTGCAGTGTATTCGTATTTGGGTCATTACTCAAAATTTTCCGCGGTGACCATGGGGGACAAAGTGACAAAGTTTCTTGTTAATAACTACAGTTTGTCTCTATTATGACAGAATGAAGATTTGTGCACAGTGATTATCTGTGAAGACATTCTAAAATGGTCAACAATTGCCTTTTCAATAAAGTTTTCATCCTAATATCATTTAATATTTTAGTAATGTTGAGTATTAGGACTTCTATTAACTCTTTATCTCCATTAACGTTTAATCAGAAATGATCCAAGTGAAATAGTGTTCGTGTAAATTTACTATTTCGAGCCAACTGTATCACAGAGTTTATTGGTAGGTGATGCACGCTCTTAATTGAAAATTGGGAACTAATATTACCATAGTGGCATGAATAAATATAATATTATAACAATTATGATACATTTTTCATAGTTAATTATTATAGAGTAATCCATAAGAAAGTATTATTGGACGCTTTTGATAACTTTGTAAAACATTTTACCTAATAGAACAAATAAAACAATATCCAGTTTTGGGGGCATAAAGTTCGAATCCCTATTGGGTATACTGAGTGTTTTTTTCCTTAAGAGATTTCCACTCTGTATTTTCACTTTAATACGGGTACACTTTCTTTAAATTCAACCTTCCTTACTCTTGGAACATTAGAGTAATTGGTACATATGCGAACGGTTGGTGATACGCTGTGATTAAAAAAAAATGATAAAATAAACACAACATATTTTTCATAATGCCAAATTTTAGTGACTTTAACTCAATATTGGTGGTTTAAATTGGTCTTGTTGTAAGAATCAGTGTTTATCTACCTTCCCTTATGATGAATGAACTAAGCAGAGCCAATTTATTGATCGGCTGTGCGCGTTGGTTTTTGCATGTCTGTAAACACAGGGGAAAAGAAGGCTTGCTTGCAGTAAGTAGTTTGCATGTTTTGTCTGGATATCAAAACTCCTTGTACGCGGCGATACTCGCTCTACACACGCACTTTTCACTTTCACTCGTATTTTGTTACCCCCTCTTACCTCTCCTCCCCCAACCCCCTTACCACCTCCCTAAAACCCCCTCTTCATCTCCTTTGATCTTTATGTGGGATCAGGGTTGACCAAATCATTGGGGTTTTGTTTAGGCCCATAAAGTTTCAATTGTGTTTCAACTACATTAAAATTGACTATCTGGGGCAAGATGAACTTGAGGAATTAATTTCACGGATATTATAAAAACACAGATAATACATTTTTTTGCGCCGTTATTACCCGTTCAATCTATATACATTTAACTACACTTGCTGGGAAGGAATTAGGTAACATTTGTTTGAAATTTACCCGCATTAGTGTAGAATTATAGTGGAAAAAACCTGTTAGAAATCATAAACTTAGTAAGTACGTCCGACATTCGAGCTCTTACGACATCTTGCCACCGGTAAACCAGACAAGACAAGATTGGTGCCTTAGCTTCGGGTAACCCACCAAGGTGGGATCTTATAGGTTAGTGGTATCATTTTTGAAGACCCTGTATAAACTAATAGGGTGATGGGGAGGGGATGTGGGAGAGTAACAATTCCCTATTTAGTAAAAAGAGTTAGGAGGGTAGATTTGGGGGGAAGCGATGGGGTTTTTTTCTCTGGAGGAGAAAGGGTGGAAGGAGTAGATTCTTTTCAATTACAATGAATACTTGACGAGCTATAATAAAAGAAGAAAAACCTTGAATCGTGCATCTTTCAAGTCTCGTAGTTGTTGTTGCTGGAATGAAGGTTTTGCACGCTTCTGAAAATATTGAAAGAATGAGTGGGAGGGGGGTTGATGAACAATAGGGCGAATGTTTATGTGGGGAACTTGATTGACTATAAGGGGCAGAGATTGGGGGTGGGGTGGGGGGTAGATTAATCGGCATGGTTATCATGCGTGGCTCTTTTCAAGAAGGCTGTGTTGTTTCGATTCTTCGCCCAATCGTGCTGAGCTCTTCGATTATTAGTATTTGTTTATTTCAAAGGCTTTTCGTTGGATTCACGTGATTGTGTTTACTATGTAGTTACACCTCGATATAAACAATGGCGTGGGGTTGATTATCGATAGAGATTTGATTGTGGGTTTTGCGTTTAAGTCCTTCATCACTACCTACACACCTACACGCAGGGGAGCTAAGTTCCGTTAGGTTGCCAGTGGTTCCCAACAGTTTTTTTTAGCCTAGCGCCCACTTACGAGAGTTAGATGGTGGCTACCACCCCCATATTCCCCTCCCCAAAAGTTAAATGAAATAAGCATGCTGAAATCAGCGATAAAAAAAATCTTAAATACATATTACATTGTGTGCCTATACTCATATTTAACTATTTCAAACTAAATAATTATTATAGATATCTATAAATACATGTATTTTTTATTTATTTTTTAGCACCGCATCTTACTACCCGTTTGGGTTATACGCTTTAAGTACTAATTACGCTAATGGATTAGGAATTAGGAAGGTAAAATTAGAGGAGGTGAATCCGCATTTGCGTGGAGGGAGAGTGGACAACCATTTAGGGAAAACCACCCCTAGTTCACCCGACTGAGATTCGAACCTCGATCTCTCCGTTCTCAGCAGTCGAGCTTAACACGACTAGCGCGTTAGCCAACTACGCCACCGAGGCGGGTTACATGTTGTAAATTTTGGAGTGCTTCCTTCAAGACCTTTTAGTGAAAATATAAGTACTCAGGGGAAAAAAAAGTGAAACAATTTTATTTAAAAATTACGAAAATAAATATGATAACGCTGAAGCCCTTTGTGCTCGATACGTCGAGGATAAAGCTAGAATAGTAATTTAACTTTCTGCCATAAAAGAGGGTAATACTTTTTTCTTATTTTACCCAAAACAACTCTTATCCCATATTGCATGAAAAGTGTTTGGACCTCACAATCATGTTGTGTGTCCTCTAACTGCTCTTGAAGATTTGGTTGAAGGTCTGTTTCATCTAATGAAAATGGATTAAACATCCAATACTATATTTCAATAGCGCAAAGGTACAACGTACAAGTACCCAAATTAATCATGGTTCACACACCCTCGCAGAAATGTTACTTTAAAATATGAACATTACATCCTCATTTGAAAAAACATCACTGAATAAATGCATTTTTTTTGGCAATATTTGTAATCCTTATGAATAAAACACAAGTTAAAACATGTTGTATGTTTATAAACATAAGTAATTAAATGAAGCTGCTCAAAAAATTATAAAACATAAACACTAAAATAACTTTAAACACCTTTTGTAAATATTTTGTTTCCTTTTATTGCTAACATAAAATAATAGCCGCAATATTAATATAAACCTACACAAATACTACACAACCTGCACAATTACTAGTTACCGGCCCCCTGGAAACAAAAACGCTCCTTTGGAGGGGGAGGGGGGTACCCCCGAGGTTGGGAACAACTACACACATTAGAATGCTTATGGCAGCTGTGGACCCCTCTACAATATTTTCAAATTTGAAATATGTCCCTTACCCTTGTATATTAGGCTAGGCTATATTACACGCATTACAATATTTATAGCGTTCGTAGGCCTAAACATCTATAAAATGTGTTTAGTTTTGCACCCTGCTCTTGCCCCAACCACGTTGAATCATATTTATCTAGGATAGGATACAAGAACAAGATAATTTTGAAATGCAAGTCAATAGTGTACAGGCTAATGTATGAGTAAGAGTATTTATACTCGTCAGTAGAAGAGGGTAAGTTTTAATAGCAGGTAAACTATAGGTCTCGCATGGTGAACTGCTCATTTTCTTCCCTCTCTTTCTAATTCATATATTTGTGTCTAAGTGTGATAGCCCTTAGATTGTTTAGGTACTTCAAGTTAAGATGTAACCCGTTTCACAAAATAGTTTCGAATTCACCATGTAAGCAACATCTTTAAGGTGTGCTACTTGGTAGGTCACTAAGACGCATTGCTGACGTTTAGAAATCCCGCGTTATTTATTAATTTGTTTGATATTTTTAATATTGCTTTCAACAAAATATAGGTGCAGAGTTAAAGAGTTTAAATTCTGAGTTTAGAGTTAAAAAATGACCTAACAACGCTTTACGTGAAAGTTTGTAATTCTGAGATCAAAGCAATAGGTTAGAAACCTAAATCTAGCTTTCCTTTATCAAATACAGTCAAGTCTCAATAGGGTTACAATATATGATTCTAAGACAGTGTAGAATATTTTTCATAGGTGTGTAACACTGTGGAATCAATCGCCCCTCTTTGGGCGTCGATTGAAACACTACGGATTAATTCCCTGATATAATAATGCTGTGCTGATGTTTAGGTTGTCTATAGCTCCGTGGTCGAGCACTAATTAGAACGGTATAATTAATAAATGTAAGAAAGAGAACTGTCGATGGCTGTTTATTCACACACGGTTTATTTAAATGACATCTGTTAATTACTTATACAAACTCCAATTAAATGCTTTATATTAATGCTAAATGCTTTATATTAATGCACACTTGTGATATTAATGTAAGTTATTTTATACTGTGTTAGACTGTGACTGCCAGTGTGTGGCTTGTACGATATGTGCGTGGGTGTTTGGATACTGGATGCCTGGCTGATACGCACAAATGGTTTATATATAACATACCCCTTGCATCTTTCTCCCCTCGCCAACAGTGTAAAATCTAACTAATAGAAAGAGTCCTGGCGACAGGTGTTGTGAAGGCTAGCGTCTTATTGGTATAAGGAATTGGCGTCTTCGCCAAATACTGCGGAGTTGTTCCTTTTAACAGGAAATAGCGCAGTTGTTCTTTTAACAGGAAATATGGTATAAAAATATATATTTAGTGGTAAACTCCTTTTCACATTGTTTCTGAGAAGCGCGTGTTCTTCATTGATGAATCTTAAAAGGATACTCTACGTATATTACTTTAAAGAAAAATTACCTTCATCCATGATTTTTTAATATAATTTAGAGTAATTCAAACCAATATCATTACAGGGGTTTATATAAATTATCACACTTTTTTAAAATACTTTAAACTTAAAATTGAAACTTTTTAATGGGTCGGAACTTACGCTTACATTTTGTTGAAAGCAATATCGAAAATATCAAACAATTTCATAAATATTCCCGAAATTATAAACGTCTGCAGCGCTTTTCAATTATCTCGTATGTATCACCTTTAAGAACAGATATGTGCACTTCTCTATGAAGAGTGCTGTATCTAAAATAAAAATAGATCCATGCTACGTCGTTCGAAGAGCTTGAGTGTTTTGAGTGTCACACTCGCTGACGTTAATGATGAATAACTACTTTTCCCACCTGGAACGAGCTAGCATTTAATCCTGCCTTGAGGGGGGGAAAAATACAAGAACAAAATGAAATTTAATAACAGGTAGATGTATAAAGTAGTGTTAAGTCATTAAACCTATTAGCATATTAATATGTGGTCTCAGTACTTGCTCAATAAATGGCCAATCTGGATACTTGACAGCTTGAGAGTAGCAGCACTTTATGTATCTGCTCTAAAAACAAATTGCTCTCTACTTAGGCCTTGACTGATATAGTAGAATTTTGATAAGAAGGAACTTTTATGGAACCTGCTTAGTTGGTCGCATGACCTAAGCCGTCACTCTACCCTAGACTTTCGATGACAGGTAGATCGAGGTTTGGATCCCGATCGGGTGTACTTGAGGTAGTTTTTACAAAATTATTTCCATTTCTACTCCACACAAATGCGGGTAAACTTCCTCTAAAATTCGACCTTAATCATCCCTAACTCACTAGAATAACAAGTTCATAGGTGTATAAACCGAACAGGTAGTGAGACACTGGGTGACCTGCTGGTCTAGGGGTAAGGTGTCGGACTTCTGTGTTAGGGGTCCGGGGTTCAATCCTCGGTTCCGGCACAGATTTATCCGATTACCAAACCCTTTCTTCACCTCTGACAAGACGTGTATTAATCACAACTTGTGAATGTGTAGAATGCCAGGCCTCCACCGTGGTTCGGATTCCACGTTAAGCTGTAAGTCCTCCATTTCATCTCACAATCACCCTACCATTACACATTAGCGTAAGTGCGTATAACCCGAACGGGTGGTAAGACGTAGTGCTAACAATAATAGTAAGCCACGGTTCTAAAAAAAGATTAGAAAATAAAAATTGTGTTTTACATACAACATTTATAACATCTTACTACTAAATTACTAAACTATCGTCCCTCCCGTGTTGAACTAGCCTTGCGATTACGGGGAGATTACGGTTTGAAACTCGGTTGTTTCTACTAAAGTTTTTTCTTAATGGTTTCTCACCCTCCTTCCACCTAAATGGGTGTATACTACCAGTAAAATTCAATTTGATTCCTACCCCATTAGAGTAATTATTATATATGCGTACAACCTGAACATGTTGAACACGGTTATAAAATAATTAAAACATTTATATTATTATAAATATGTTATTTGGTCTAAGGAGTCTCTTTAATGTTAGACTAGACTGACAATGACAGGGAGATTGAGACTCGAATCCTGGTTGAGTCTACTGAGAATGTTTTTTTCTAAATAGTTGTCGACTCTTTCTTCACGCAAATGTTGGTGTACTTCCTCTAAATTGAACCTTTCTTATTTCTAACAAATTAGTGTAATTATTACATATACGTAGAATCCGAATGGTCATTAAGATGTGGCGATAAAAAAATAATTTTATTTTATGGGTATTGATATTATATATCTAAAGTGACAGCCCCAGGTCACATGACTTTACGTATGAATTTATGAAAATCGTTAACTATTGTATATTTCGAAAAAAAAAGTTCCCTTAGGTCTAAATTGGTTTGTAAATATAATAAATACAATGACTACGTTACTTTTCATCAAATAATACACTTTCTTATAGTCAGTGTGGCATAAAAATGTTTCCACATTTCAATTATTTATAATAAAAGCTTTTTAGAAAACGCAAACTTTTTTTTGCCAACATTGATAATATTTTATAGGTATGTTATTAATAATATCTATCAATAGTGACAGCTGCATATCATATGAAGCGTAGAGGGTAAAAAGAGGTAAAGTCCTGTTTGAACTCAAATTAAGTTCGTGTAGTGCTGCTATCTCTTAGACACTCATGAAAGCTTCCTAATGTAATTTAATTTGTGGTTAAAAGAGATATCTGTCTGGCTTAGATTATTTAAAAAATATATTTTATTCCTCCCCCTCGGGTTTGAGATATAAAAATTGTTATATTTACACTGGGGTGTCTGTTGGTTGTTGGGAGATTTCTGGTAGGCTGTTATAAAGGGGTGTAGTGATGGATGTTGTTCTTCGTCTCCTTGGTCTGTTGTGGATGAGGCCAGTCCAGTTATGGCCGGGAGGGTGGATGGAGGAGGGGTGGGGGATGGTTAGCGGGGGAGGTCTAGTTTATTGGGTATGTGGGTGTTTGTGTGAGGTAGGTTCTTCACCTGAGGAGTATTGTCTGAAGATGTCTGCGAAATTCCTGTTTATCTGGGACCAGGGAATCGAGTTGGAAGGTAGCTGTCTGGGTTCGGAGGGGTGGTTGAAGACTGCGGCTGGAGGTTGGGCGCATTGATGGAGAGGATAAAATGAAGCGATGAAAGGAGTGGGGAAAAGGGAGTTGGCCGTTGTAGAGTAGCCTGCGTCCATAGGTTTCGCCGTCTTCTTCCCTCTTCCCTTGGAATGAGTCATGAAAAGTTAATTCTTGATAAGTCCGTTGTCCTGAGGTGCTATCAGATGGGTGGGAAGCTAAGGCAGTCGGCCAAGGGAGCTACTTTAGTTAGAGTGGGATGCTAAGGTAGCCGGCCAAGGGTGCTAACTTAGAGAGCGGGAAACTGAGGCAGCCACCAAAATGCTCTGTCTCGGTATAATCAAGGGACTATAAAAAGAAAGAGAATAGTACCGTTATACATTCTCCAGACTACTGGCTTAATGTTTTCAAAACAATACAATTAGAATTCATCCTCATCAACCTAATATTAAAGAAAACATAAAAAAAGAACAGGTAAGTATAGATTATTACACTCTAAACCAAACACATAACATGAGATGAAAATACAAGATATATACATAACAGTTTGAAGAACTTGGGGATCTTAATTTAATGATTATTTTCAAAATAATCTATATTTTACCTAAGTGTCTCTTAAGCTCCAGTTGCGCTTGGTCGGTCACCCGCAGATGACACGTAACAACATTGTCGTGGAGAATGTGTGTGATGTGGCTTTCTCCTCTCATACTTTCTCTCGACACCTCGGAGAGAGAAGTATTGTGAACGTAAAAAAATAACTCGATCTATTTTGATAAATGTCGACATTTCATGGACCCCATGAAACCAAAAAAGTAGTTATTACAAATGCCGTCTGTCTATACCTCGAGCTAGATCCGAAACTATTTTACAGATTGGGATAAAGCTTGGCATCTGGGGTTTTCATAAGGTCGTCCACCCACGGGATTTTTGGAATTAGATATCTAACCCTATTATTATTGGTTGTTTATTTAAGGTCAAAAAGAGAAAAAATTACTTTTTTCAAAATTAGCTTTAACGATTTTGATTAAATCTTATATCTGAGTATTGTTTATCATAATAAACAAACAGGCAACTTTCATTTTCTCATAAAAATTAATTTGAAGGTACTTTACATTGGGGACATTTTATAATTTTTATAATTTCTCCGCAACTATTTGAGATACGAAATATCTTATCATTGTAACGTTTTAGTAATATTAAAGATACAAATCTTTTATTCGAAATATACTTTTATAAAATCAATAAATAATCTCTTAGATATAAGCAAATATGTATAATTCGTAGTTCAGGTCTTTTAAAAAAAAGCTGATTTTTATGCTCTTTGATGGACAAAGTTGTTTCTCTCTCCTCATTCTGTAACAGTGTTCCTAGTTATTAATGCCATAGCGTAAGTAACAGTGAATATTATTTCATTCGTTATCTTTAGTGTAATGAGTTTTTAATAAATGTCTATATTGAGATAAAAGCTAGAGAAAGCCTGTGTGTTGCGCCGTGCCATTTATTTCCTCTCTACTCGTCATATTTTGAATTGAGGAAGAGAGGTCTACTGTTCACAGAACTACTAGTATATTCCATTCACGGTAGGAATTAACCTCTGAAAGGTCTTTTTTCCTACCAATATTCTACTATATAATAGATTTCTGGTAGGGAAAAAGGCCTTTCAGAAAACAATTCCTACGGTGAACAGACTTTACCTCTAGTTTTTGAAAAATAAGTGTCGATGAGGGAAGAGGTTATTATTCCAAGATGGAGTCCTATCGGGTCGAATCACGTTAGTCAGTAATAAGGGTCCTTATCGCATCCATACAACAGTCTGGTCTTCGAAGGAAGAGGGGGAAGGGACGAACTTTTGTCTAGTGTTAAATCGTCCAGAACCAACCGGTAAGAGATAAACTGACCGGATTAGAAATTAAAACCCGGTGGTAAATCGCTACTCGATAGAAAAAATAAAAAAGGTAAAAAAAAGAAGAGGCATTATAAAATATACGTAAAAAAAAGTTTACCAAAGGGAATTATACACGGCAATGTCCGGCATCTACTTTTCTTAAAGAGTATATTTTTTAAAACTTTTTATTGTTATTATAATATTTAAACTAATAGGTTTATTCCTTAACATCTTCTATCAATATATCAGAATGTTAAAACGCCTCATTTGAATATTTAAAAAATTAAAGGTCATAGATAGAGAAAAGAACCAAGTGTGAGTAGGCTATTTTTAAGAAAAGGTTAAAGAACGTGAGCAGAATTAATTTTTACCGCGATAGGCGTTCGAATCGGTCTCTGTCGGCATATGCTGAAAGATAGGAGGGCAGGGAATATGTACCCCTAAAATGTGAGATGAACCAATTAGGGAAATGGGGAGAGGTGTATTATTCAGGACTTCTAACCATACTCAATGCCAGGGGATGACTGAATTTTTATTTTCCATGCATTAGGCCAACATTGGTTTTCAACTGTTAAAGAGGTAAAATATCAGGTGGACTATGTTTTTTTTAGTTGTTGACTCAGTGGATATAAGTCCTGTTTCAACTCGACCATATGGCATTTCGTCTGTCCGGTGTTCAAATGTTTGTCCCGCGAATACTGCCAAATGCATGGAGCAATTTTAACGAAATTTGGCAGGAACATTCTTTAAACATAGTCTTAATGAAGCATGCATATGGTTTTGAAATCGGTCTATGTTTCAAAATAGCGGCCACTAAAAATTGGTTTTGTTTAATCGCTATGCGATTTGTATTTTAAACTCTGAACAATCGAATGAGTACATAGGGTGTATTTTTTGTTTAACTTTTGACATCTAATGAGAGACTGGCGTCTTAAACTGCGTGAACAACTTTATTCTCTATGCATATAATGTATTATTGACTATATCATTAATTTGTTTTCTATCTATATTGATAGCCAAGGAAAAATATCAACTTCTAATTCAAGCTTAAATAAAGAAGATATTTCAACTTGAACTTAGATTCACCCGCCCAAACGTCGGAGGTTTACACAATCCTACAAACTTAACCTAGGACAGCAGCACAACACACATATAAACCAGACCATTAGAATAATACAAATAACAATACTCATATTATTTATCTAATAATAACTATGAATTTTAGCGATTGATAACCCCAATAGTAAGACTACTAATAATAATAATCATTTTATAGTCATAATAAAATAATGTCACACAAATCACAGCTGAATAACCGAAAACCAATAAAGGTAGCAACAGTTAATAAAAATAATAATAGTATAGTAATAGTAATGGTAATAATAATACACTTACTACTAAACAATAAATGTAGTCAAATGAAAAGACAAGCATAATAAAAACAATAATGTACTAAAATAATAGTGGTTATGGTGAAAGTAGTAACAATTACATTTCATTATTTTCCATTGAATAAGCTAATAGATTTTAATAAGACGCTCTTATCAGGAAGTTCCAAGCGAAATTACCCTAGTTACGATACGGTTTAAAAAGGTGCACCTACAATTAAAGAGCTGAACAGTCACGTAAGCACTATTTTCTCACACTAACCACCCCCTTTTTTTTTAAACGTTTCCAGACCGTTACAGAAAACAACAAAAATACTAAAAAATAAAATAGTGTAATGCGTGTGTCAATATTACACGTACAAAATAATGATTTAAAAAAATGAAGAGCAGTTAAAAATCAAAATTGGAAACCAAGAGTTGGAAAACATAGAACAGTTCAAGTACCTGGGAAATCTGCTAGCCAAGGAAATTAGGTTGTGGATCGCCATGAGCAAGGAAGCTTTCACCAAGAAGAGGTCACTGCTGACCACCAAGTTTAGTTTGGAACTGAGGAAGAAGCTGATGAAATGCTACATTTAGAGCATCGCTCTGTATGGAGCAGGAATTGGACTGAAGATTGGGGGGTAGATACTTGGAGAGCTTTGGACTGTGGCGCTGGAGAAGTCATGAGAAGATCAGGTGACATACAGGATGACAAATGGAAGTCCCAAGAAGAGTAGATGAGAAGAGAACCATTTTAGATGTGATTCTTTGGTACAACTGTCTTCTGCACGACGTCATGGAAGGAAAGGTTGAGAGAAAGAGGAGTTTAGGAAGAAGGAGGATTAAAATATTGGATACTTTTTGCCTAGTTCTATTTGCTTCTTCTAGTATTAGAGACTCTACCTACCTATCCTAAGAGATTAGAATGAAAAATTGAATCTGTACCGACCGAGCGGCCGCTGCTGCCGCTTGAGATGATAGTGCCAGCATCTGTGGATAGAGTGTGCCATGTTGTCAGCACAACGACTCCCCCCCTCCCGCGCCATTTATATACGTTTTCTAGATCGGAGCTGCTACCTATTTATTCAAGTATCTCCTCATTTGTACTTTTGAGGCTGTGACTGCTTTCCAGACCCACAACTTCACAGAAAAATTCTGAAACCACCGGGGTCGAACCCAAAACCTCTGGAACTGTAGCCAGGGTCTCTGACCAATGGATGTTTTAAACCGTTTACCCTCACGAAAGTTGACCGACCAAAGTCTTATATTTGGTGGCGCTTCACGCATGCGCAGATCAGCCACTAACTATACTAAGAACCTACTCGTTGTCATAACCACTTATAATTATTTATCCACGAGTCCAGAGAGAGAGAGAGAGATACGTCGGTCAACTCCCGGTCCACTGTGCCACCTGTCCGCGTTGTTAAGACAGTGGCCCGCGCGACATGAAGTAAGTGGAGTATAGAAGGAGGATTCCTACTGGAGGTATCTAGGACTCTGGTTTGGAATTCAAGGAAAACATGAAAGTGCAGAAAAAAAAATATTTTTTTGCTCACTGCGTCTAACAATATTAGTTATTTTTGGTACGAAGAAATTTGATAAAATACTTTTTTCTCCTGTAAACATTGATAGCATTTGACTATATTCCTTTAACAGAACACGATTTTGGTGTTTACGCAATGTTTAGTTCTACGCTGCGTTATTTTAAAATATAGTTTACGCCAAAATAAAGTAGAAAGATTCCAACAGGGATATTTTTTTCTTAACCCTTTATTAATAAAACAAAATGTGTGAAAATGTGACACTACCTCATTTTAAACGACCTCTTAAGTATATTTGTGGAGCTATGAGATTAGGCTTTATGAAAGAGGACTCTAGATTTAGCCTTCCTCCAACTTCTAGGCGTATATGCTCACTACAAAAAATTGTAAGATATTGGAGAACTTGTAACGAACTTTCCTCTTTACCTTGGGATAAGAAGTTTTCAAAGTTTTCTTTCTTATCTTTCTTATCAACATGACAAAGGATGGTTGTGAATGAAGGTACAAAGGGAGTATAAGCTTAGACAGAATAGAGAAATAATTTCAGAAAACGACACAGACCATTTTATTTTGAGCCATGTGGTCTGACAGTGATGGATACTTTCTCACTGACCAAGGCAGCCGGTTTAATAGCGGGGTCACAACTCAAATGGTTTTGGCATTTGTATTGTCCTCCTCTCCTTTTTGTTCTGATACTGCCAGACAGCTTCACCCAGTAACGTTATAAAGTCATTTGGTGTCTGGACTTTAACGAATTTCTAATTGATTATTCAAGCGTACCGTATTACAGACGTGTGCAAATCATTAGCAATTTTCTAATTTTAACAAACTAATTAATTTATTCGCTACTAAACTTTTACTAAACTATACCTACATACACTTTTACTTTACTTACAGTCTTTATACTCGTTCTAGTACTTATCATGGCACCCCTCAGCCCTTATTAAGTCTTTGATTCGACGTAGCACGCCCTCTATTGCTGTCTTGCACATTTGTACAATATCGTCATCATTTTGCCACACAGATATAATGTGTTTTACCGGACTTTCCTTGGTTGGCGGGTGCTTCTGTTTCACTTTTTTCTTCAAAACACTCCACACAGACTCGATAGGGTTCATATCTGGGCTGTTGCCGGGCCATTCCAACACAGATATGTCCCGTTCTTGCAGTTTGCTTGTAACACGTTTTGCACTGTGGCATGGCGCACCATCTTGCATGAAAATTCCATTACCTGTTGGGAACCATTCACTCATCATAGGTACAACACACGTTTCTACCACCTCCCTGTATTGTCCAGCATTCATGTTTCCCTGAACTACATGAATTTTACCAGTCCTATAAATTGAAATCATACTCCAAATCACAACTTTAGTGGGGTGCTTTACATTTTGTACTACACACTCCTTCCTGAAAGCCTCTCCTGGCCTTCTTCTTACTTACTGGGTGTTTTCTTCAAAAGCAGAGATAATTATCTCGTCACTGAACTATAACTTAAACAAGTTATTCGCTTGACAATAAGCAAATTAATAAAAACTAAAAATATTTCAAAACTTGTGTTGTAATAATGATAATTTTACATTTAATACATTTTTGGTAGGCTACTTTATTTACCTTTCCCTAGTCCTTCTGGGAAATGGCCCAATCAAGGCGGTTTTTTTTATCATGGCAGGTGTCAGCTTTTTCTTTTTATGAGTTCTTTCTTTTAATCCACTTTCAGAAAGCCTATGGCGGATAGTGCTAGCAGAGACCTCTCATCCATGTTCCCGAGCAACCGCCCGAAGCTGAGTTTATGTCATGTTTCGTTATTTACGCTGTTCCCGAAACAAAATTCTCTTTAAAATGGGCGATATCACGCGTTTTCTGCCGCACCTGCCCACTCGTTGTGGTGTGGTACGTTAATGATCCGTCATCTTCTGTGAGAATTACGTAACATAACTAGTACTTACTCCTACAATCTGACTGATTTGAGCGTTTGTTTTACCTCCAGTTTTCGAAAGGACTTCAATCTGTGCTCTTTTCCGCGGTGTGACATCTTTAGCTTTGCCCATCTTTATTACACTGAGGTCTCCTTACAACTGCTAGAAGACAGAACTCCAGACCACTTCCGGCTCTCACTCCCACACTACCTGTTATAACCATTGTTACTTCGGCCATGGGATGAACTTCCAGAACTACCCCTAACTATAGAACAAAGCAGTCAATAAACAAAAGCGAGTGGAAGGAGCAGGGAGGATTTTTACTTCCAAATACACACAAGCGAAAAATGTAAAGGACAGGACGATTGCAAACTGAAACAAATACAAAATAAAATGTAGGGCCAAACTTGACCAAAAATGGGGCAGAAATATGTATAAGACTATGACGTACCCAAAATACAAATTCCAGCTTAATTGAGTACCGCTAACTAGCACCAAATTCGAATTTTATCAGCACAAACACCAATAACATGAAAATTGCTAATAATTTGTACACGTCTGTAATTTCAAATAATTTTACGTATGAATATACGAAATTAGTTACAGTAATTTTTGTAGCTGGCAGAATCCTAATGTAATATCGAGTATATTTACATTAATAGTCTAGGGATGAGGAAGGTAGAATTTCAGAGGAAAAGTATATTTATATTCGCATTGTAAGCAGACAATTTATTTTTAACGTATGGTATTACTGAACGGGAGGGATGTGATATCCAATCCGGTCACCTGTATGTAGACAATTCGTTACTCCGGTGGTAAAGTGTGTTGTCCAGGGTACACTTATGGAGGTTCTCTATACTACTCCACCGCCACAACGAGATGATGTGGTAGTGAATATGGAGGTTTGGTCCAGTGAGAGTTTTAAACCTAAATTATGCCTATCTAACCAAACCCTGGTGACAGTTGGGATGGTTCCCTTTAAGAGAAAAATTACCCAAGGTACCAGCCGAGAATTGAACCCAGGACTCCTTGTCTCGTAGTCAGGTGCAATGACCACTATACCACGGGGAAATAAGGAAGTAGGATGAGAAAACGTTTAGTATCAACCATTTTCTGGTAAGCCAAAAAGTGGTTCGAACCTTTTTGCGACGACATGGCCATGCCTTTTGAGTTTATTATTTTATTCTATCCGTGATCAGGATAATTCTTCACTTACATTTTAAGGCAAAGTCTGTGATGGACGTGCGGCAATTGTCAGCTACATATGAGCCATCAATTAAGATCGCGAGCTATCAGATAATTCAACCACTTCCGACTCGTGACTCAATTTAAAGAATATGATATTTAGATGCTGATATAACCGTAATTAATAAATATAACAGCTTGGCTATTTAATCCATCATGATATGTGCATTCGTACAGTTGTCATTGTACTATTGGTAGCATAAAACCCTACCCTAGCTGGAGATGGCTACGTTATCTGATAGCTCGTTATATTCATTGATCACACATAATTATGTAGCTGATGATCCCCGCACGTCCATAACAGATTTTGCCTTAAAATATGAGTGAAGAATTCCAGTTCAAGGGACGATTCCAGCTCAGTGGTAGGAAAATTGATGTACCTAGTCAAAGGTTCCCAGGATCGATTTCTGTGACCAGGTGTCATTTTTAAATTTGAAAAATAGGGTAATCTTAGTTCATCAGGCAAAAGTGCTAACGACTGAGCTAAGGTGTTTGACAGCGTGAGATTTATTTAAATAACTTAAGCCTACCATTATAATAGTCTCCTGGCTACATAATTCGTAGCCCAGTAATGGAAAGATTAGCTAATGAACCTCTACCCATGGAACTCCCAAATGTACTAATCGTACATCCTTTCCATGGAGGCTCTTTCCATGTCCCGATGAGACGGCTGATGGTGATAGTATGAGGGTGCGGAACTAGTCGAAACATTTGAAGCTAGCTTAAGCCTAATTAACCAAACCCTAGTAACTTTTGGGGTATTTTCCCTTTCGGGAAAAATATCCAAAGTACTATGTGGAAATAGAACCCGGGATACCTAAACCTAAGCTCGTGCGCTACCACTAAGCCACAGTATCGGTTAACCTACGATTTAGTGCGTGGGCTATCTTGTTTCCTTCTTTTTCTTCTTTCCAATATTCAGTGCATCGTAGTCACTTTTTGTGATTGCAAATAAGTACAAATGGCCTATCAGTGTAAGACAGTCCGTTGTATGGTCGGTGTAAGAGAGTCCGTCGGGAGAAGCGGTGGCGATACTTGTAATTACGAGACGCTATCGGCCCCATCAGCCGACCATAATTACAGTGCATGTGATCGTTCAGTGGCCAGCTCTTGGGTTCCATGCATTGCTTCGAGCGCTCGTTTCTTCCACTGATGCTGCGGGATAGCGTGAGTCCATGGTAGTCCCACTCTCTGGGATTATTGATGGTCGAATATAGCTTGAGTCTATGGTAGTCCCACACTCTGAGAGATGGTCGAATATAGCTCGAGTCTATGGCAGTCCCACACTCTGGGAGTAGTGATGGTCGATAGTTTGAATATATGGCAGTCCCACACTCTGGGAGTAGTGATGGTCGATAGTTTGAATCTATGGCAGTCCCACACTCTGGGAATAGTGATGGTCGAATATAGCTTGAGTCTATGGTAGTCCCACACTCTGAGAGTAGTGATGGTCGAATATAGCTCGAGTCTATGGTAGTCCCACACTCTGAGAGTAGTGATGGTCGAATATAGCTCGAGTCTATGGCAGTACCACACTCTGAGAGTAGTGATGGTCGATAGCTTGAGTCTATGGCAGTCCCACACTCTGGGAGTAGTGATGGTCGATAGCTTGAGTCTATGGCAGTCCCACACTCTGGGAGTAGTGATGGTCGATAGTTTGAATCTATGGCAGTCCCACACTCTGAGAGTAGTGATGGTCGATAGTTTGAATATATGGTAGTCCCACACTCTGAGAGTAGTGATGGTCGAATATAGCTCGAGTCTATGGCAGTACCACACTCTGAGAGTAGTGATGGTCTGAATAGTGATGGTCGAATATAGCTTGAGTCTATGGTAGTCCCACACTCTGAGAGTAGTGATGGTCGAATATAGCTCGAGTCTATGGCAGTCCCACACTCTCGGAGTAGTGATGGTCGATAGTTTGAATCTATGGCAGTACCACACTCTGGAAATAGTGATGGTCGAATATAGCTCGAGTCTATGGTAGTCCCACTCTCTGGGATTATTGATGGTCGAATATAGCTTGAGTCTATGGCAGTACCACACTCTGGGAATAGTGATGGTCGAATATAGCTCGAGTCTATGGCAGTCCCACACTCTGGGAGTAGTGATCGTCGATAGTTTGAATATATGGCAGTACCAAACTCTGGGAATAGGGATGGTCGAATATAGCTTGAGTCTATGGTAGTCTCACACTCTAAGAGTAGTGATGGTCGAATTTAGCTTGAGTCTATGGTAGTCCCACACTCTAGGATTATTGATGGTCGAATATAGCTTGAGTCTATGGCAGTACCACACTCTGGGAATAGTGATGGTCGAATATAGCTCGAGTCTATGTGAATAGTGATGGTCGAATATAGCTTGAGTCTATGGTAGTCTCACACTCTAAGAGTAGTGATGGTCGAATATAGCTCGAGTCTATGGTAGTCCCACACTCTGAGAGTAGTGATGGTTGACAATATTTTGAGTCTATGGTAGTCCCACACTCTGGGAGTAATGATGGTCGGCAATATATTGAGTCCATGGTAGTCCCACACACTAGGAGTAATGATCGTCGAATATAGCTTGGGTCTAGGTTAGTGTACATAATTGTGTAACACTCGCAAAGTAATGATACTCGTATCTAGCTTGTGACTCATATCATTGTAAGTTAAGTCGACTCGTAATTCATACTACTATATATCTTGTGCATATTAGGGAGGATAGTGCTACTGTCAATGTCGTGTCTTTTTTTACCCCTACAATAGGCTTAGGTCCTATATATGATGACCTAGAAAAATGTATTGAAAGTAATGTTGTGATACAAATTTTGTATAACGACGAGATAGACCCATATAAACGAATAATATATCTACTGATACTCATATTATATATGTGTGAGCACACATATGTTTAATTATATATATTTTTACTTATGTACTCTTCATCTACTATGTAAGGTAGCAATCATACCTTGCATTATTCCTCTATGGTGTATCTTATGATATAGGGTCATAGTGTAATACATAAAGTAAAGACTTCTACCCTTTAACGTAAACGGAGTGTACATATCCAAAGAAACATTTTGTTTCCTAAGTAAATGACTATATCTCAGCTACTATTAAATGTAACTACTTTGTACCAATATAGCAAAATATATTTTGCTTTATCCCTCCGCATATATATCTATTAGTTGAATCATTAACTTTTTATTTGCTTTGCCTTTTAAAGGTTCTATCTAGTTGACGTGAACGATTGTGGTTTTCAATAATAGTTTAATTTCATTTATTTGATATATTGAACGTGCATTTTCTGAACCGACTGGTTATATCAGCATGCGAGAGTTTCTATGGGCAAGAGAGAAAGGGCCTACCAATTTTGCCAGGAAAGGTACTTTCACATACCATCCAGGGTTCTTTTACATGTCACAATTGACATGGGACCAAAGGCCAGCGGTGTGATTTGCTACAACGCGTGAGACGCGAATTAGAGCCGCGCATGTCAGACGCGATGTAAGTTACTCCTTCTTGTGTTTTTAAATTATGTCACTTTGGTAGCCCTCGGCTGGTGCGCGCGTCACGCCACAACCGATAGCGCCAGACGCGAACACTCCTCTGGAAGCAGTTTAGATGCAAGCACTCCTCCGGGAACAGTATAGACACGAGCACTGATCTGGAAGCAGTATACACACAAGCACTCATCCGGAAGGAGTATAGACGCGAACACTCCTCTGGAAGCAGTATATACGTAAGCACTCCTCTGGAATCAGTATAGACGCGAGCACTCCTCTGGAAGCAATATACACGCGAACACTTCTCTGGGAGCAGTATATACACGAGCACTCCTCTGGAAGTATTATACACGCTAGCACTCCTCTGGAAGCAGTTTAGATGCAAGCACTCCTCCGGGAGCAGTATAGACATGAGCACTCCTCTGGAAGCAGTCAGTATACACGTGGTTGCTCACAAGGCTATAAATTCGTGTAGCAAGATGCATTCTCTTTTATTTATTACTATAAAATAAAATATTCATAATAAAATATTCTTTAAGCATTAGTATGAATTAACTAATCCTAAATTTTTACTTGCGACAGCTATGTCCTTAACTTTTGTTACAAAAATATTTCTGTCATTCTACGAACTAATAGTAAACTTGTAAACAGTTTTTCATTGCTCTTTTTAATAATTTATTTTTGTGAACAGCACAGGCCTAAAATAAAACTGCAGGCTAAATTTTATTAATACTAATAACTATCTATTTAATGTTAAACAAAAACCGTCTCGTCTGCGATATTTTATGTTATTTTAAACGCGTCAGTCACTCTGTAGGAAAACATCTATATTCGCGTAAACCGCACCTGTCTGACGCGCGCGGCTCTAATTCACGTCTGACGCGTTGTAGCAAATCACACATTTACTTCCCCTTCGAGGGTAGCTGTGCTACGTAGTTTTATAGCTCAAGAAAAATCTTTTCACCCCGTCTGAGTTTGAACCCACGAACATTGGGCCCTGGGGCGAGAGCTTATCCCCAAGACAACCTAGGTCGACTTTCAATAGTTAAATTATTAAATTGTATCTCTTTTACGAATAATAAACCCACAATCGTACCTTAGTGGGGTGTGGGAGGGTTAAGTTGACAAGAACCATCAGTACACTTGACTGATCTTGACGAGATCGTGAGACTAGTGTCTGTATTATGGCGGCGTGATGATTGTGGTTTCTATGGCAACAACTTCCTCGCTCCCAAAAACTATTGATCGAGATGAAGATTGAAAGTTTACAACATGTTTGACGGATATTTTCTCGCAACAAACAAGACCGACCCTTCTCGTTAAAAATATACATATATATATTCCTTTCTCAACGAAACATCGAGGGCTGTATAAATTAACAACTAAGCCATTGAAGGAAGTATGGAAAGAAATAACACTTATTGCATTTGTAAATTTATATCTTAGCTTCGAGTTTAACATTTAAATTCACCACTCGAAATATCACCTCAGAACATTATTTCATACGTGGACATTTTTAACCACTTCTGTACTCTAGTGGTCAAAGTTCCTCGCTACAAATCCAGAGGAATCTGGTTCGATATCCTGCACTTCTAGACATTTTCTGGGAAGCAGTGGGACTAGAACGGGGTCAAACTCGGCTTCATAAGAACAAATTAATAAATAAGTCAGCTCTGGTCTAGAAAACTGATATCAACGGCTGGGGGTTTCGTTGTGCTGACCACATGACACCCTCTACTAACATATGCTGGCACTATCATCGTCAACGGTGATAGCCACTCAGTTGGCATAGCTCGCTTGCTGGTTCACATCATGGAGTTTCTTTTTAAATATTGATTATTTGGAAATATATATATTTCTTACCCACTTCAGTGGTCAAACAGTTTAAAAAAGTATAACTTTCGCAATAGACTTTACCGCTGATGACGGAAGGATTTGGATTATAATCCTAATTGGGTTTACTGAGGGTGGTTTTTCCTAATTATGTTTCATTCTCCCTCCTTGAAAATGCTGGTACACTTACTACAAAGTCAACTTTACACATCCTTAGTGTGTTCTTTAAATATGGGCTTAAGACGCGGGGATAAAATAAAATCAGCAAGTTTTTTTTCCAAGTTATAGAAAAGATATAAGCTTTGCAAACACTATTAAATCTAATTAATTAACTTAAATAATTGTCAAAATTTTAATTCATTACTCATGGTGTATACTTAAATATGTTTGCATAACGTAAAAAAAAAAAGTTTACTGTCTAGAATTGCGAATAAAATGTTCAACAAAATTAATAAAATAAATTAGATGTTTGCACAGCAATATAATCCAACAAAAAGCTGATAAAGACTGGACGGTCAAGGTTGGCTTGGTCCTATTTTCTACGCGCAAGCGCAGCGAGACAGATGCGAGCACAATAAACATTCCTACGTGCTGTCTCTCTCCCTCTACTCCTTAACACACCTTTTACAGCAACACTTAATTTATTAAAATAGAAACTCATTTACGGCAGGGCGAAATTATTGTTGACTTGAATATATTTCTTAATTTAATAGGGTGGTTACATTAAATTATGTGGTTTTTTTTAGATGACTGATACACGGTCAGAACATGTGAACCAGTGTTGCCAACATTTCCGTTACGCTACTAGAATAAACACTAGACTTAAGATCGTCATGAGCGGGTGACTTTATGAAAAGCGAGCAAACTATTGTTTTATCGATATTTTAAAAATAAAGGTATTTCTATTTTTAGGTATTTTTTACGACATGATTAACTTTTGTTAATAGAGTGAGGGAAATAATAATTAACTTTATTTCAGCTGGTCAGACTTGTACTCCTGACCCTTCTGATCAACGTCGGATAAGTTGCAAGTATTTTTCTTTTCTAGACTACTGTTCACGCAGTCCAAGTTGTAATTATAAGAGACTAGATAGTGGTGGATCTGTTTGGGCTTTACATCGAATTTACAATTGTGTGTACTTTTATGATCACCTTTTCATTCTAATGTGGGCACATTCCCTTTTAAAATAAATCCTCCTAACAACCAACCCTTCGGTGGCTGCATGGTCTAAGGCGTCACTCTCGCAACAGATTATACTTCCTATGAAGGAGAGATTGGAGCTTGAATCCCGATCGGGTGTACTGAGGAGGGATTTTCCTAAATTGTTTTTCACTCTCCCTCCATGCAATTCATGTGCACTTATTTATATTCGACCTCCCTTATCCCTAGCACGCTAGAGTAATTACTACATAGTAGTAGGGTAACTCGAAAGGATAGTAAGACGCCGTGTTAAAAAAAAATAGCACTACGTCTTACTACCCGTTCGGGCTATACGCTTATATACTAATTACGCTAATAATTACAGGGATTAGGAAGGTTATTTTATATGAAGTGAACACGAATTTGCGTGGAAGAAGAATGGAAAACTATTTTGGAAAAAACAGCCTCACTACAGCCGACCGAGGTTCGAACCTCAATCTTCCCGTCATCGGGAGTCTGGTCTACTGCTAGAGTAGCGCGTTATACCACACGGCCACCTAAGCGGGTGAAAAAGTATTTAATAGCCATAATACTTAATGTGCCAACTTTTGCTATCGGTATTGAAATCCCTGTAAGTAATATAATCCTGGGAGACCTGGTGGTCTAGGGGTAAGGTGTCAGACTTCTATGCTGGCGGCCGGGGTTCAATCCTCGGTCCCGGCAAAGATTTATCTGATTACCAAACCCTTCCTTCACCTCTGACAAGACATCTTGTGAATGTGGGGAATGCCAGGCCTCCACCGTGGTTCGGATTCCACGTTAAACTGTAGGTCCTCCATTTCATATCACTATCACCCTACCATTACACATTAGCGTAAGTGCGTATAACCCGAACGGGTAGTAAGACGCGGTGCTAATAATAATAATAATAATATAATCCTATTTATTCAAAGATGAATGTTCCGTTGGTTTTGTTTCCTGCAAACAACTGTTTATTTTCGTTTACAAAGCATTGGACCGAAAAATAGCTTTATGTTCGTAGAGGGCTTTGAAATATTAACGAAAGCACAGAGGGGAATGGGGGAATAAGGGGCTTAACCCCCTCCCTATAAACATATAGAGAAGCTCTACTAGCCTTTCTAGCGATTGACGCGAAATTTCTTCAAAATACAATATGATTCCACATATTCAGATTAAGTCGTCAATAAATAATATCAATTTTTTCAACACAACGTCTTCGCTAGTATGTTAAGGATAAGGAAGGTTTAATTATGTAAAGTGTAGCCTATCTGCATTTGCGCGAAAAGAGAGTGGAAAAACAGTTATAAAAAACCTTGGTTCACCCGACTGGGATTCTAACCATTATCTTCCCGTCATTGGCAGTCATTCTATTACGAAATAAATGCCTTAGACCATTTGACTACCAAAGTGGGTTTTCAATTTTAAATGTTTTGTGTATTTTAATTTTAGTGCTTTTTAAAGTATCCAGGACCTGGATTTTGACATGTCATTTTTTTATTGGTACATCACATACACTGCTCAAAAGTACATAAACTCTGTTCATAATCCTTTGGTAATAGAAATATATATTTTATAGGCCATTTTTTGTCATTTTGGAATTTAAGTTCATATTTTCTTGGATTGAGTAATTTTTTTGTCTTATTTAGGTCTCTTTGATGGGGTTTTAAGCCATTTTTGAGTCATGTTAAGGCACTCTCATTGAATAATTATATTATTTTTACTTTCTCATTACCTTACAGGTAGAGAAAGTGTTGTGATCGTCAAAAAAATTGAAATCTATATTTTATGGATGTCGACAATTTATGACCCCCCTCCCCTCCCCAAATCCAAAAAAGTTGGTTTTGGATTGCCATCTGTCTGTATGTCTAAACCTCGGACTAGAGCCTAAACTATTTTATCGATTGGGCTAAAACTGGGTATCTAGGGTTTTTATAAGGTTGCCCCGAAGGGTCTTTGGTTTTGATACATAACCCTAAAATGAAGGGTAGTTTACTTAAGGGCGTGAAAAGCAAAAATCGTTTTGATCAAAATCGGCTCTAACGATTTTGATTAAATCTCATTTCAAAGTATTGATCAATGTTACAAACAAAATGGCTACTTTATTTTTTATAGTTGATTTTATAGGTGATTTTTTTGATAATTTTTAGGTCCCTCCAAAATCCCAGCTTTGTTAATAACATTTGGTGTACTGTACAAATTCTTAAGTTTTATTTGACCTATGTTTTGTGTGTATGAAATTATTTTACTTATTTGTAGCTTTTTAATATAGCAAATTCATTCATAGATAAAAGAATCCCAAAATTAGATCTGCACCCCAATCCCCCTACTTCCCTAAAACCCCAAAGTTTATATCTTTGCGAGACTATGGTTGGTATTAAAGTATTTGTATTTATATATAAATAGCCTTCTCGGAACTGTAACAAGTACAGGGGACAACTGAAAAAGGTTTAACTTAGCACAAACATAAAACTGGTGCTCAATAGCCATGACGTGTCGAATGCAAATATTAATTGCCAATTTTGTTAGTTTAGTGAAAATAATTGCTTAACCCTGAAGGTGATAACCCTTCGCGGTTTTTAAATTTCTACCACTATTATTATTATTATTATTATTAATAATAATAGTAGTAGTAATAGCAGTAGTATTAAACACACTATTTTGTTTGCTGTCTGGCTAGAGGCGGTCCTTTCATTACACATTATTATAGCCTATAAAGTCATAAAAAATAAACATTGTTCTATGACTCCATAACCTTCTTGTTTGCAATTGTACCATTACATTACAAATTTATTACACTTTCAAAGCAATCACTTCTAAATGGGACATAATAATGTAGTAAAAGACCAAGTTTATTAGTGTTTAAACTCTTTTGGTCTATTCTCAACCGTGCCGTGTTTTNAAAAAAAATAACATTTTGGATAAATTCACCTCCATAATCTGGTTTGGTCTAATAATAACTATATTATGTAGGTTTATATTTTCTTAATATATTTGAAACTAAATATTTAATGGTGTGTGCAAGTCTTAAGTTTTTTTAAATAATCATAGTAGATAAGCTAAAAATTAGATGTGGGATTATGCGAATATCAAAAATAATGGAAGTCGAAGGTTAAATATATTTCATTTCGACTTCGACCCACATAAATCACCTTCGCATCTTTAAAACATTTCGAAGGCGTAAGAAATCTTAATAATGTATCTAATAAATAATAATTAACACATTTGAAATATCCCAATAAAAAGGACACATTTAAACATATAATGTTTTTTTAACAGCTACCGAACAGTATTTTAACAAAAAATATTTAAAAAATGACAAATTAAACGTAACAAACAAATCTTACTATATAATTGTCACAACCACTCAATTCAGGTAGGAGTGTAGGAAAAGCGAGATAAGGCCAGTGTTTTTACATTGTTTAAAGTAAAACTTTTTTTTTGTCAAATAAATAAAATATTTTCCCAACACAACCATAAAGTTTAATTTTCTTCACATGGGGATAGCAACTGTTCTTGAGTATTTGTTAAGGGTGTCTTAGAATTTAATGACAACTTTCTCTCTTAATTTAACATTTTTTTTCATTTAATGCCGCTATGCTCATGACATATATTTAAACTGGTTTTTTTTCACCATGTGAAGAAAATTAAACTCTAGGTTTCTACTAAAGCAATGTTAGCTTTATTTTGGCCAAACAATGTTATGCTATGAAAAGTTTAAAAACACTTAGGTACATTTTCTCTCAATCCCCTACACTCACAACGCGAACAGGGAGTTCAGTTACAGGATAGCTCTAATTTTTACAGGTTTCTCAGACAATATTTTTCCATTATTTGCTCACTATCTTTATGAATTTTTTTTTTGGCAAATTAATATTATATAGTTACATTAATCACAAATTTGTTTGAATGAAAAAAAAGCTCTATGGTACTAGGTACTCGACCGGATGTACTGATATATTTTCTCCCAAATGGTTTGGAAAATTTACTCCAAACAGATGTGGGCTACATTTCCAATAGATTATACCTTTCTCGTCTCTAGCCCACACTATCGTTAATATTCGGTTAACCAGGACATCAATAATATGTTTACTACGAAGTAAAGTTGTGTATTATTATTATTATTAGCACCGAATCTTACTACCCGTTCTGTTTATACGCACTTACGCTAATGTGTAGTGGTAGGGTGATTGTGAGATGATAATGGAGGACCTACAGTTTAACGTGGAATCCGAACCACGGTGGAGGCCTGGCATTCCCCACATTCACAAGTTGTGATTAATGCACGACTTGTCAGAGGTAAAGGAAGGGTTTGGTAATCAGATTAATTTGTGCCGGGACCGAGGATTGAACCCCGGACTCCCAGCACAGAAGTTTGACACCTTACCCCTAGACCGCCAGGTCACCTAAATTTGTGTAGACTTATGTAAAATTTTATTGATATTTTTATTGTTTCCTACTTATAGTATGGAACTAACAAGTTGGCAAGGTGTTCGTGTAACGTATCACATTCCTTTGATTATTTATTTCTCCCCCAGTCCGCCCTTCCTAGCCCTTTTTGTTTTAGAGCGACTCAGTGTGTATATATTAATTTACTATCTAAAATGATCTGAACCCGTAGTAAAGTTCTTCTCTAAGACATAGCGGGTAAATTAAACGTCACAAAGCCTCTTAATCAAATTGTTTATGTGAATACATGCTCACCTAAGTGGAGTATTTCAGTCACGTATTTGCAGGTGAACCAAATAACTAATTTATTATTTCAAGATAGGCATATTTTTTTTATTCTTACCGAGGAACGTTATTTAAAAATATTGATATCGGCAGGTGCTGGCTGATACAACCAGGGCCGTGAAGTCACTTGTAAGAAAAATATAAGTACATATATTTTTAATTTATTATGTTCCACGAGTAAACAAGTTAATTTGGAAATTAAAGCAACAGGTGATTTATATAAAATAAATGTTTACACTTTATTGGTGCATTTTATGATAGCTTTTGTTATTTATATCAATATCTATAATGATTTTTCACTCTTTTTTTATATATGAAAACCGCGTCTTACTACCTGTTCAGGCTAATACATGTATGAAAATTACTCTAATGGGGTAGGGATAAGGAAGGAAGCGTTTTAGATGTAGTATACCCCCATTTGCTTGGAAGGAAAGTGGGAAACCATACTTATGTGCCCTATGACATTATGAATTCAAAAGTTCATTGCCACACCTTGAAAAGTATGACACCTATCCCTATCTTGAGATAGCTATATCCAGTCTACCTCATTACACCATATACCTATCTTGAGCTAGTTATATCCTGTCAACCTCATTACACTCTATCACTATCTCGAGTTAGTTCTAATTCTGGCCACCTCATTACACCCTATCCATATCTTGAGCTGGTTATATCCAGTATACCTCATTACACCATATCCCTATCTTGAGATAGTTCTATCCAGTCCACCTCATCACACCCTATCCCTATCTTGAGTTAGTTCTATCCAGTCCAACTCATTACATCCGATCCCTATCTCGAGTTAGTTCTAATTAATCCACCTCATTACACCCTATCCCTTTCAGGTCCATTTTAATGTCTTCCTTCCATCTGCGTCCAGTTCTTTCAAATTAATTCTTGCCATCAGTTTTACCAGTCAGTAACTTGAACGGAAGATTCTCTTATTTGTGCTGCATATCCTGCCCAATGTAAACTATGAAATTTGATTACTCTAACAATGATGGATTAAACAGCCATGACATTTATTAATTACGATTATAATCACATCTAAATTATGTTATATTTAATTAACTGAAAAGTGACACCTGGACACGGGAATCGAACCCGAGACATTTGACTCAGTATGCCAATGCTCTAACCGTTGAGCTATTCGGGAGTCGTCCCGTGCCCAGGGCCATTCTTAACGAATATTTAGAGGCAGAGTCTGTGATGGACATGCCGAAATCGTCAGCTACATAATATGATAGATCAATTAGTATCATGAACTATCAAATAACGCAGCCATCTTCAATTCGGTAGTTGACTTTTTTGCTGCCAATTGTACAATACAATTACAACTGCACGAACACACATATTATGATGGATTATATAGTCAAAATATTACTATTGATAGTTATGGTTATAGCCGCATCTAAATATCATATTCCCTGAACAGTTCGCGTCTCCTACAACTAAAATATTTGATATGGATAGACTGGTAATTGAATAAAAAAAATATTTTATTTTTAATTTATGAGAAAAAGCTATGTTGAAAATTCCTCTATGCACATGATGAATATTTAAGAAATCTTCAGATCAATATATGTAAAAAAATTATACAAAACTTCTCCACTAAGGTTATGATTTTTATTTTATATTTTACCAGAAAGGTTGTTTTACATAAAAAAATAAAACTACTGACCAAATCTCTCGCAACTCCTTTAATGCGAGTAATAGTTAATTCAAAATTAGTTTAAAAAAATAGTTTTGTGTATGAGGAAACTAAGTTTAATACATATTTTGAAACAAATGGGCGTATTATATATATATATATATATATATATATATATATATATCTTAAAACATCGAAAGCGCACAGAAGGTAAGAAACCTCAGATTAAAAACGCACGAAGATTTGGATCTAAAGTACACAGGAAAAAACCTGCATAACGTGGCAATTTAGAGAGCATATACACTAAACAACCACCTTTCTCTTTACAATAATTACAATAAGAAAATACTATTAACAATCCCCTTATTCTTTGCAGTAGTTACAGTAAAATAATAAAACTACTACCTCCTCACTGTTTACAATAACTAGGCTAGGTTAAGTGAAGTGTTGCCAAATGGGGCTTAGAGACTACAACCAATGGTGTGCTCTTGAGGCATCTACCTTGTGCACTTCTGATATACTCTAAAACAGGTTTACAAATTCATTCTATAAGTCTTCAGTACGTAGCCTTATTAAATACATATGAATAAACATACTTCTTTCGAATGTACAACACTTCCTTACATTACAAGAGAACTTCTCCTCTCCATTGTAGGTCTCTTACACACCTATAGAACAACTCTCTCTGCTGTCCTCTTCTCATAATATCATCTCTATTTCCCCCTTTCGCCTCAATCACGCTTCCAAGATATTTTACGTCCTGTACTTTTCTCAGCTCCACTCCATCCAACTTTACGGCTTCAATCCTCTTCCTTGTCTTTGCCATCACTTCACCATGCCAAATTTTGTTCCACACTTGTTCCTGTACTTCCCCTTCCTTCTCCCTCAAACCATCAAGTCATCAGCAAATATCATGGCTTTCATTCTTTCCTCCCCGAGTTTTCCTGACATTTTGTTCATGACCATTTCCATTACCCTTACAAATAGTAGGTCCCCGGTCTCACTCCATTTTTTATTTGGAACCATTCCGTCTTCCCAATCTCCATCTTAATACAACTCCTGTCATCCACATACATGCATTTCATTCTCATTACAAACCCTCTTTCCACCTCGGTCTCCTCCATTGCTTTCCAAAATGTATGCATGCTACACATCTATAAATACCATTAACAAATTGTTCCCAAATTCATGCCTCTTTCTCCATAAGCTGTCATATGGTGACATCCAGTCTAATGTAGACCTTTATTCCCTAAATCTTTTAGGACCTGTGTTAGTATTAAATTGAGCACATTGATTTAACTAATGAGTAACTGGTTTTGTTAATTATAATTAATAATAATTGCTGACTTGTACTTAATTCAGTCCTGAATTAATTACGGAAGAGCTGCGCATGTTTATGGGATATTAAGAGTAAAAAGTTAAATAATACATTCCTATGCTTCGCCCTGCTTCCCCCTCATTGTCATGTAATAGAGCCAGTTCCCCCATAAAACCATAAAATATGAAATGTATTTCGACAGCGAATGCCTTCAGCCTAAACTCTTCCTTAATGACGTTGTTAAGAAATCCACTGGAAGAAAAACCAACTTTGCTACCGGTTTCCTTTAAAGTTTAATCCTTTTGAGGGGAGAGGCGGGAGGGGGCTAGGATTAATTTTAAAATATTACCCTGGATATAAAATAGAAATAAAAAACTTGGGAAAAGTTTTAATATCTACGACCAATTAAGAACTAATTTGAATATCGCCACCGTATTTCTGGAATCATCATATTGATAATTATTATTATTATATTTTAACTGTAGGTTTGGGGTGGTTCGTTAAACATGCAAATATAAATGGGAATAGTGTTGTGCCTAATCTCTTAAGAAGGCAACTGAACATAACCTGTTTAATTTATTGTATTATGACAAATTAAAATATTAGTCTTGTACTAACCAAATCATCTGCCAGTCATTAAAAGTATTTTTTGTTCATAAAACGTAGCTATAGGCTAATCTTGATATGGTGTTGATTTATAGGTATATGTTTAGATTAATTGAAAATGTCTAGAAGGTTTTGAATTTTATTTTATCACAAGATACAAATACAAATAAGCATTTTTTCTGCTTCACCACGTCTTACTACCCAACCACCTTTTAATTGCTATAGCTAATTAGATGTGGTGGCAAAAAATAATAGGGTGTAGCTGAAGAAGATTTTTTGAAGTAAATATATCAATATTTGTGTGAAATCAAATAATGAGAAACTATTTTATGAAAATAATACCCTCCTATTCAATGTGGACCTTACATTTTACAAAAATACTAACCGACGAGTTTTCTCCGCCATTTCATCTAGAATAACATGCCAATGTTTATGCCAATTTAATGCGCCACTATAGCGTTAAACCAAACACACTAGCGCTCCAAACTAATGAGAACAAAACTGCTTCAATCAATTGATTTAACTATCGATCAAGCACCATTTATCGATACAAACTATTCAGTCATATCTAAAATATATTGTCAATGTCACTATTACGATATTAGTGTGCACGTACAGGAACAATGTGTAAAACGTGTGAGTTTTCTGTTCCTTCTTTTGTTGAAAGATAATACTTTGGATTATTTTAGATTTCGGTGGGATAAATATATATCCCCCTCATCCTTCCCTGCCTACGACCCTGAATATATTCGTTGCAAAGTTAAACTAAAAGCATAATAACCCATTCAATAACGTAACAATTTTTAATATAATAAATACTTTAACGGTGTCTCAAATCTAATTTCGGTTTAATAATTAATAGAAAAGCTACTACAGTTGAAACTCTTTGCTCCTGCATTCTTTGGTCCGGCACGTTTTGAATCTACCGCCATTAGTTCGAGGGGCGGCCACCAGGACGGTGCTATTTACAGTACAAAGGCGCCAAAGTTGTTAATATCCACAGCCGGATGTTTTGATTTATACATTATTGTTTTGGCTTGTATTCTGGCTTCATTTTCCTTAGTTATGTCTTTCAAGAGACCACGAGCTGTGAAAAGTTGAGTGTTATTTCCTATTTTAAGCTTTATTTTACCTTTTATGGCATAGCAACAAGTATGTGTAGTGATATGGAAAGCCTAGAGATTTTAGGAGTCTAATTCTGGGGTATGGTACTTGTCAATGGTTCCGTAATGAATTGTTTCCACTGGAACTCCAAATTAGTCGTATCGGGAGTGGTGGGAGAGGGAAATATACAATGAAACTATTGTACTCTAGGGTGTAAAATGAATAATAATCATCTGATTTCATGAATAAATGCTAGATAAACATGACCATACATATTTTTTCATTATAATCTACATAATAATTGGTCGAAATTAAAAAAAGAAAGATTATCACTAAACCAAACTACGCATTGTAGATTTTCTCAGAAAGTCAAACGTTATTTTGGTTATCATATGTCACTCTTTTCAATCTTATAAATTCTGAACAACATTGCTAAAGAAACGACAGAATATAAATCCCTCAAAAATTAGTTTTCAGTAAACAACCCCGAAATAATTATTATTCTACTTATTTATTATTTAAAAAATTGCACAGTTATTAGTTTTGAACAAAAAATATTTTAGTCATTTTCAAAAATATTCAAATTTTCAATTTTTTTAAAATATAGCACCACGTCCTACTAACCGTTCGGGTCATACGCTTTTTGTCAAAAATTAGCTATGGGTAAATTACCTTTAATTTTAAGGCTGGAATAATTTTTTTTTAAACCCAGAGGTATAAACATAACAACTAAATGTCAAGTTTGAATCAAATCCATCAAAACCTTTACGTCTGTAGCAACAGGAATAAAGAGATAGAATTGCGAGACTCCCGTTTTTGTATTCGAAGGCGCATAAAACATCTTCATAATATCTAAGTGGATTATTTATACTTTTATAATATTTGATCTATATGAGCAATTAAGATTTCAAATGACAAATAATTGAACCACGGCTCCTAACACAGTAGAGATGTATGTTGTGGGCAATGGACCCGAGCTGGTGATATCAACGCACGTATAGGAAGCAAACCTGCATCGTGCGAGTAAGAGTTTATTGGATAGATTTTATTTATTTGAAGTATTTAACGTGCACTTTCTGAACCGAATGATTATATTAGCACACGAGAATGTCTATGAGCGAGAGTGAAAGGACCTACCATTTTTACATTCCAGGGTTCTTTTTCTTTCCACAATCGACATGGGACCGACGGCTTTATTTCCCCTAAGAAGGAATTTGTGTTACGGATTTTTGTTGCTCAAGAAAAATTCGTCGACCCCAGCTGGTCTTTAACCCACTACCACTGGGTCCTGAAGTGAGCACCTTACCCCAATAATACCGAGTTCGACTGAATAGATTTAATCGGGATGAATATACTGTTTGTTTCTAAAGGTATTTAGAACGCACTATTTGAACTGAGTGATTAGTAAAAACACACGACTTACAAACAAGCTTAGCTATAGAACAGACCTAACTTTGGTCCTCTAACTGTCAATTAATTAACGTAAAAGAAGAATCCCACTTTCCCAAAATAATACATGTTTGTCTTGCAGAGCATTGAACCAGAGACCCTTTACTAGTATATATCTGGCTATATTGGCTTAGAGTGATATAACAGCTAAGGAAAACGTCTAGTAGCTAAGGGTTTATATTTATTTATATTTTTTTACCCATTTTTTCATAGGCCCGTTGACTTTTGTCTTTACTATGCATTCACGGCCTAAACTTTAGCTACAGTTTAATTTTCATAGGAAGGGCCTTCCTTATTTGACATCTAGAATATCCGCTAGCTCTATTTTCGTGTATGCATACGTCAAGTCATGTTCCCTGCTGTATTTATATAGGTATTGTATAAAAGCTTACTATAAATTCACTAATAATAGTAACATTTATCAATATTTCTGCCTAATAAAACGATACTGTAGTTCAATTTTCATATATAGAGTCTTTTGAAAAATATATAAAAACATTTTACGACCTACTTTAGTAATATTATACTCGGCCTATATTATTAATGTTAGTTTATAGGTATTAATAATATTTATCTAAAGTGGCAGCTCTAAGAGTAAGAATACATGAAAGCAGTGGCGGCTCGTAGCTAAAATTAGTGGGGGTGCTGCCCCAGAAAATGCTTCGCCTTTGTTTTAAAATTGTGTAAATGGAAATAAAAAACATGTATAAAAAGAAAATTTATTCAGGAACTTGATAAAATTTTAACAGAAAAAAACTTTTTTTTCTTACTTTAACTTAAATTGTTACAGTTCAAGCTTGATCTATTCATTTAAAAATGAAATCCATTCTTCTTGTTTTAATTTGCGCAAAAAGCTCAATAATTTTCTCCTTGATCTCTGGATGACAATTGAGGAAATTTTTTTCCTTTGAAAGCACTGCAAGCACATTTAGTCTTTCTGTTAAATAAAAGATTCGAAAAAAAAGAATCAAATAGAATGGCTGGAAACAGAATAATAATCTAATTCTACACTTTATCGCATTCAAGAATATGGTACACGGTTTTTTAAGCACAACACACGCTGAGTAAAAAAACTTCCTTCCACCATCACGCCAGAGCCGGCACTGCGAGAGCAACAGTGCTCTCTCTACATGGCAGTCCCGCCTTCCTCCCCACCCCTTCCTATGTGCGCATGCGCACAATAGTCAAACACCACGTCGCTGGCAATGTGAAGCGCACAGTTTCATACAAAGATTTTTGTATCTTTTTCATAAACTGGGGGATGGCTACTCAAGTACTGACATTAAGCTTAATATGCTTGTAATACAAAAATAAACAAAGAAAAAAGGACTCATTATATTAAATGTTATCGATAATATCAAGTGGAAGTAGAGGGTTCCGCAGTGCCTATACACGAGCCGCCACTGCATGTAAGTATATTTATTAACTTTTCTAGCTGTCAGATGAGGCACTTCCCATTAAAATCGGACTATTTATAATATAATGTCCACTGGAGGTTATGTATTTTCATTTATTTACCTGCCGCTAGATTGCTTCAGTGGTCCGAGGACCACCCCAGCTGCGTATTCTCAATACCTCGAGGCGTGTTGTGTGTTATCTGTGACAACCTTGAGGGAGTTGTGGAGGAGAAGGAGGGGTTAAGGGAAAATAAGGAAAGTACCGCCACGCAGTCTGGAGGAGTTTACTACGCCCCAGACCGTGAGAGACTTAAACGAGACCAAGAACTGCTTGGTATGTGCCCTTACCTGGACGAAACTTTTTTCCCTCACAATTTCAACGGCTTGTGTTCCAGGAATAACTGATATCCGTGACCTGACTTAACAGTCCAATTTTCATAGGAAGATTCTTATTTGGCAGCTAGAAAAACTATTAGCTCTACTTTCATGCATTCATATGTCAAGCCTTATAAACTGCACGTGTCACTTTTGATAGGTATTATCAATATCTATCAAATTATGCCATGAATATAATACAATTTTATCAATGCTCCTAGCAAAAAAAATATGTTTTTTTATGTTCTTCATATCAAAATACTACTGTAACATTAGTCGACCTCGGCGGTCTTGGGGTAAGGCTCGTGCCTCAAGAGTCAGGACCCTAAGTTCGTGAGTCCAAACCCAGCCGAGGTCAACGGAGTTTTCTTGAGCGATGACATCCGTAGCACCACTTCCTTCGGAAGGAAAGTAAAGCCATCGGTCCAGGTAGATTGTGGCATGTAAAAGAACCCTGGAAGATATGTGAAAATGAATTTAACGGCAAAATTTGTAGGCCGTTTCACACTCCCTCATTTTATAAATTGTCTAAAACTCAGGATATTTGATTTACTAACGAAAATGGCCTATAGGAATATTCTTAACAGGCTGTAGATTAAATCAAGTCCGTGAAAGTATGTTTCTATTTGAATAATAAACAAAGGAAAAGGTAATTTTGAAATCGAAGTTAATGCTGTCCAGGTGCAAATAGATTTAGTGTGTATACCCGTCAGTGGAAGGGGATAAGTGTAACCATCAGGTAAACTAGAGGCCTCACAGGATGAACCGTTCATTTTCTAACCTCTTATACTGTTCCGTACATTGGAGTCTTAGTGTGATAGCGGCTGAGTGCGTCAAATGTAGATGCAACCCACTTCGCGAAATAGCTTCGAATTCATCATGTAGGCCAATGTCGTTATATTAAAAATTACCTCCTTTTCAGACCTCAACACTTTTCCGCCATGTGGAGAGAGATGTGTTGAGTTGTGCAGTCATGTCTGACTAACATCGTGAGATAAATTAGAGGCACGAATTGCCCTGGACCGTCGGGTGGGGCTCTGGAGAGATGGTGTGTGTTTGTATGTATGTATGTGATTAGCATAACAAAGACAGACGGTCAAACAGACAGAGGAGGATAGGTGATAGGGTGGGTGGGTAGAGTCGGGTAGGGGGAGAGAGAGAGAGAGAGAGAGAAGAGCTTCTAAAGAGCCGCGACCTGGCGCGAACCAAAAGAGGTACTCCTAATGACAGCCCGGTCCATCGGGAGAGGACCCCCTGATCTTCTGGTGGCCCCCACTGTATGATATAGTAGATACAGTCGCGTTTAATACAAAGTGACCCGCTTCGGTGGCCGCATAGTCTAAGGCAGAGGTCTCCAAATTCATTTAGTATGAGAGCTACTTTGGATATTTAAGGTTTGAATGTATGGAACGTGAGTTAAGGGTAGTGTTTTTGCAGTTTTTATAAGCAAACTTTTTTTAAACAAATTAAACAAAAAAATTGCTCCAGTAGAAACATCGAATTTAATTTTCTTCACACGATGATATCAACATTGGTTGAATATATATCACGAATATAGCTGCATTAGATGAGAAACTTTTTAAATGAAGATAAAAAGTTGTCACTAAATACTAGGACAACTGTTGATACCATTATGTGGATAAAATTAAACTCTATTTTTATAGTTGAGAAATATTTGATTTATTTTGTCCAAAAAAGTTATGTTATAAAAACTGCAAAAAACACGACCATTAACTCGCATTCCCTACTCTCCTACCTTAAAAGTGTTCTACGAGCTACCAAGACTAAAATTTTGCCTTATCGAATATGGGTTATTATTGTGGCCTGTACAGAAGAATTGTCATGACACCTTTGAACTGGCTGGGGATGGGTAGTGTTTATAATTTCACCATCTGGGTTCTTCTTTCAGCGATAATATATTATTATTATTATTAGCCCCGCGTCTTATACGCACTTACGCTAATGTTCAATGGTAGGGTGATTGTGAGATGAAATGAAGGACCTACAGTTTAACGTGGAATCCAAACCACGGTGGAGGCCTGGCATTCCACACATTCACAAGTTGTGATTAATACAAGTTTTATCAGAGGTGAAGGAAGGGTTTGGCAATCAGATAAATCTGTGCCGGGACCGGGGATTGAACCCCGGACCCCAGCATAGAAGTCAGACACCTTACCCCTAGTTAACCATGTTACCCAGCGATGATATAAAATACGCGGTAGTCTGCGGTATCCGCATTTTTAGTAAAGAATTGATTGGTGACCATTTATCTGATTTTTTTAAAGTTTCATATAGTTTATTCAACTGTGTCTATCTCCGAATGATTTCTACTTTGTTTCGACACCTCGAAGAGTGAAGTAGAAGCAGCTATTGTGATTGTAAAAAAAAGAAGAAGAGAGAGAGATATGGAGATTTTGATAAATGTCGACGTTTCATGACCCCCTGAAAGCATAAAAGTGATTTTTGCGTGGCTGTCTGTCCTCCCGTACCTCGGGCTATAGCCGAAACTATTTTACCGTTTCGGTGAACTGATGGTCTAGGGGTAAGGTGTCGGACTTCTGTGCTGGGGGTGCTGGTTGATTAAGATTATAAATAAACTGACTATTTTCATTTTCCCATGAAAATGACTTTTAGGATACCTTACAGAGGCTGAAATTTCCGTATCTCCCCAACTATTTGAGATACGAGATAACTTATCGTTGTAAAGTTGTAGTGCTATTAAAGTTAAAAATATTTTATTTGAAATATTTTTATAAGATCATTAATTTTTGAACTATAAGCCAATATTTGTACTTTTAAATTTAGGTTTTTGAAAATGAATGTGATTGTTAGTCTCTTTGGTGGACAAAGAGGTATCTCTTTTCTCAATTATTCTGTAAGTGTCCCTAGTTCATAGTGCCATAGAGTAAGTAACAGTTCATATTATTTCATTTATGATTTGTGGTGTGATGTTTCTACAACAATGTATGGACCTATTATTTCGTTTCACAAATATTGCGAGTTTTTAGTAAATGTCTATATTTTTTTAAGATATGAGCGGGAGAAAGTCTGTGCGGTGCACTGTACCAGTTATTTTTTAATGTAATTCAACATTACCGTTCTTGAACTTGGCGTCTCTTGTGTATTACAAATATAACCCCCTTGGAAACGACCATAAATCAATCATAGCCTGAATGACAATGACACACGTCACGCGCATCAGCTCATATGGGTGTCCGTTGAGTGTTGCAACTTGACCTCAAGCTCCGATATTATGATGTAAATTACTGTTGCATAAAACTAGTGAGCTTTCTAAAATGCCACCGGTAGCTCGAGATCGATCGTTGATGCAGGTACACTTCCTCTAAATTCAGCCTTTCCCATCCCTTAAAAAGTTAGAGTAATTAGTACATCTGCGTATAGCCCGAACAGGTAATAAGATATGGTGCTAAAAAAATATTCTAACTAAAAAACTGACCTGCTGATGATGGAGGAATCAGGGTTCAAACCCTATTAGGTTCTACTGAAGGCTGTTTTTCCTAAATAGTTCCCCACTCTCCTTCCACGAAAATGTGGGTAAACTACCTCTAAAATGCTTCTTTCCTCATCTCTACCCCATTTGAGTAATTATCAGGGCCGGATTTCCCACTAGGCCGACAATGCCTGGGCTTAGAGCGGCGTTATTCTGTGGGCGGCATGGAATGAAGGCAAATATTTTGTTCATTTGTTTCATATTTTAATATTTCATTTACCTNCCCCGACAACACGATACCTAACAGGGCTTGCTCCCTTGCTTCTATTCTGCATACCTACCTTCCAAGTGCTAGTACCAGCTTACAAACTGTGTGTTTATGTTCACAACACAGTGACACGTCACACTCTCTGAGGGACTCACACTGAGCTGAGTCCGCCACTTGCAAGCTAGTTCAAGATGACTCAGACTCACATTCACCTCAACTGTTCTATGTTTATTGTTTGTCCCGCTGGTAAATGCGCGCGGGATACAGAACATTCCTTGCTGTGCCGGTGGCCCGTTTTGATCACAGTATTTGTGTTTGACTCACATGTACACAGTACACTAATTGTACTATTTAGTCTATATATGTGTAAAGTGGTTAATGTGTCCTTGCATAAGTGTCATAACGCTATTAACTATAACCTATGCGTAAGTCCGCCTCCCTAGTGTGTTAACTGTTGTGGGTGCTGTTGCTAAGTATTTACGTAAGAAATGAGAAGCCAAATGGCAAGATTTAGCAGTGCTACCGCAATAACAATGCTACTGTGCATCATCCCTCGTCTTCCTCTGGTAGTAATGGTTAGTTGTTCCTTCATTCACAGAGGCAATGCTTCAAGAGCAGATTTCTTCAACATCTACTGGTGTTAATTTAGGCAATAGCGACAGTAACTATATCCCAAAGATGACGTAAAATATACGATTGAAATAGAAGGAGGTCCAGAAAATGCTGCTGCCAATCACTAGGGGCGTATTTTCACCCTTTATAAGTACCCAAACCTGTGGCCGGAAATTAATAATGAATTACGAGATTGTGTGACAGTTCACGGGGTTGAACAAAACTTCGATGCAGGCTTCAGTGCTTCAATGCGCAAGTATCTTGATAAAGAAAGGCCTATTAAAAGACATACCTTTTTCTCGAAAACTGTATGATGGGGAGACAAAAGTAAGACATTGACTAGTGTAGGCCACTCGCCATAAAAGGGCCATGCTTTCTGTGTATCTCGCCTGCTATTTGGTGAAAAAAAAAAGTTTACTTCAGGGTTCAATGACTGGAATGACCGGACATGCTCACGATAATATATAAATGTATAGTTCAAAAATTCAATCTAAAACCAAAACCATGATGAAAAACTTAAAATGATACATAAAAGCGTATTGCCTACCTTTAGGAAAGGCGGAAGGATAGGGGTGTGGGGGAGGAGGGTGGCATTTTGTCGATGGCCTACAGGTGGCAAGGTAGTAAATCCGGCCCGGGTAATTATCATATATGCGTATTACCTGAACAGGCAGTAAGACGTGATGATTATATATTTATATATATTCTTATTAAATTATAATCTATAGCCTCCTAACACACTGCTAATTAAAAACTGGCCTCTTAAAATGTACCATCATTTGTATGAATGGAAAATAGTAAACCATTTGGTAGGACAGGGAGGGGGGGCAATCTAGACACCCCCTAGCCAGGATTCAAACCTCAGTCTACCCGTCATTGACGAACCAGATTAGATGAGCTAGACGTTTAGTACGCGCGTCTCCAACCTATGCGCGGGTAGGTGTATGATGAAGCATCCACCTACAAGCACGTCCCCTGGAGGATCATAACAAGTATAAAGTCATTAGCGGCTCCTTTCTCTCTGTGCACAGTTTGAGTGAATGAGACTCGTTTAAGAACCATCTGACGTGCTGATTAACCGGGATGTTAGGTACACGATGTAGCTTGAACCATGAATCGAATCGAGGTGAGGATTTATTTTGCATTCCTCACTTGAACACATGTACAGTACATTCGCTACCGGAGTGGTTGTAACTGACAACTTAAAAAAGTTATTTCATGTGTCCATCCACCAATGTTACCTGAAAAACCATATGCTGGGTTGTTATCACTTTTGAGAGTCAAAACATTCACAATAAACAAGTTAAAAAAATATTTTCTTTCAAGCTTTTTTATATTATTGAAATACGAACTTAATAAATTAATGTTTAGATGTTTCTTTTTTGTGGAAGTGACGTTTGTGATTAACTAACATTATGCTTTACAAACGAGATCTTAGATAAAAGGTTACATTCTTATCATAAATTAAGATGGAAGACCAGTCGAAACAAGGGTTGTTGATGACGTCAAACAAAACCGTATTTTGGTCTTGTTTATGCTCATGATGTGTTTAATAAATAATAACGTTTTATTTATAAACTAAGATTTTATATGGTTCCTTCTCTAGATTATAAAATATATATATATATATATTTGTAGAATAACACGATACTGTACAAGTGTTTATATAATATTTTTAAATGTATTATTTAATATACTATGATATCTCTTATAACCACAGTAGTTAAATTAAAAACATTAGAGTCAGGCCTATATAGATATTTTTTTGTTTTTTCAATGAGTTAAGAAAAGGCCAACAAAACATTAATTCCTACGGACGTATCAATAAAAGCGTTTATTACACCTTTTATTGATAATATATTATTAAAGTGCTCGGTAAATATTAATTATTTCCACATCCGTCACTTTTAATTAATGTTTACAATAAAAAGCTTCTGCTAGCTGTCAGTTATCAGCCCATCTATGGCGAATGGACTTGTAAAGAACCAGGGTGCTCTAAATAGGCTAGTAGGGGTGTGAACTGTACTAAACATGAAGTAAATTAGTATACATGTAGTGTACAAAATATGGCATAAATTGAACTTGATCTTAAAGTAAAAATAGAACGTGAAAGAAATTGGTCCTTTTTAGTTGTCCTTTGGTCCGTACGGTGTATGTATGTTTGGAAACGCTCTACATGTAGCAAATTGCATTAAATTGAGCCTAATAATATAATATTAAATTATCTTCATCTATTAACAGAATACAAACCTACTGAAATTCATCTAAATGGGAAAACCCGAAGTAAGACTTTTCTTTGTAAATGTGATTCTAAATAAACAAAAATCAACAAAACAGATATCTTTTGATATTTGCCAAATTTTTTGATTTCGGACACTTTTCTTCTGAAATCTAACCCCATATTGGGAAACATTTTATTTGTATTTTTTTTTAAAGAAAACGTGGGGATAATTTACACCGCCGGTAATTACTGTAAGTACCGGAATTTACCTACTTTATTTTCTTTTCCTTTATCGTAAAACAAATGCAGCTAAGCTACAGTAGACCCATGGCTTCTTTGGTGCTGACTGACAGCTCACAGCTGACTTCTGACAGTCAACATTTAGGCATATACCTAGATCATGACTGTCAGAAGTAACAGCTGCTAAACACATGTTTTTGCAGATGATATGGTTCGGCGTAGGGATACATAATTTAGTCTGGTAACTTTTCAAAGTCGTCAGCTGTGAGCTGTCAGTCAACACCAAAGAAGTCATGGAGCTATTGTATATATGCATTATATGTTGTTACGAGTACCAAATGTTAGTTTAATAGTGCCTATAGTTGCAAATTCTGTTGGTGCTTGCCTATTTTATGAATAAGTGACTTAACGAGTCTATTTCGGCTTTGGCCTCTCTCTTTTTTCATACTGAATGGATTCATAATAATAATAATAATAATAATTATTATTATTATTATTATTATTATTACTTTTCTAGATTTTAAGTAGTGAAATGGGCTATATTTACGGACATACATTTTTTATGAAAAGAATCTGGTGATTAACAACATTTGACACGACACAATGGTCGGATGGGCTAAGATGTAACTCTCGCAGTAGAATGGACTGCCGATGAGGGGAGATCGAGATTTGAATCTCGGTCAGGCTAGGTGCTTTTTACTAAACAGTTTTTTCTCTCCCTCCACGTAAGCGCAGATACACTACCTCTTAAATTCCACCTTCCTAACCTCTAGCATATTAGCGTATTTAGTACAACATAGGCATATTCTTATAACCTAAACGTATAATTAGAGAATGTATTTAAAATTTTGGATTGGATGTAGGTAATAAAATTGTAGGTAGTAAAATCAATTTTACATTGCCTAGTGTGTGTTTTTTTCTTTAGGTACCTTTTCTGGTGTTTAAATACCATATTTTAATGCTTATTTTAAACATTTTTGTTGCATTAAAATTCATTCCCTAGTAATTAGTCATACAAATTCGTTTGGATAGAGCTCAGTCAACAAGAAAATATAAATCGCTGTTAGGCCTCACGGCTTAAAATATAGTCTACTGGTCTATGTCGTTTTCTGGAACTACAGCTATATTTTCTAGAAGAAGGCTAAATCTAGAGCTCTTTTTCATCAAGCCTAGTCTTATAGCTATGCAAATATACTTAAGAAGTCGTTGAAAATGATCAAATGTCCCAATTTCACACACATTTTCTATTAATAAAACTCAAACTATAGGAAATTGAACCCCGTTGGAAACTTTCATATTTAATTTGGCGTGAAACATATTTCGGAATAACGTTTCGTGGAATTTAAAATCGTTTTATAGCTGAACGTCTGCACTGTAATTTCTCGCTTACAGAGGCAGCCCCTTAAGGTGGGGATGTAGGAGACGCGAGAAAGGGCCATTGTTTTTGCAGCCTTTATAGTTAAACATTTTTGGGGAGCCAAAATAAATAAAATATTGTTTCAGTACAAATATAAAATGTAGTTTTCTTCACAGGGTGATATCAACAGCTGTTATCTGTCATGAGCATAGCTGCAGTAGACGATACACTTTTTAACTTTTTAAATGACGAGAAAAGGTTGTCACTAAATTCCATAACATCCTTGATATATATTCAACAAATGTTGAGATCAACATGTGAAGAAAATTAAATTATACGTTTGTAGTGAATCAATATTTGATTTATTTTGACAAAAAAAAAATGCTTTATATAAAAACTACAAACACACTGATCTTTTCTCGCTTTTCCTACATTATCACCTTAAGGGTGACTCTTTTAGCCGACGATTTCACAGCCGCGCATCGGGTAAAAACTGAAACGTCACATCAATTAGCTGTACGTAGCGGACTCGGACAAAGGTATCCAGCGGTGACGCGGTGGATGTTTGGACACCTTGTAGGCCAACACGGCTCCTTTCATTCAATACTTATTCCTTCTCTAATGATATTAAATATAAAAAGGACCAAGTACTTTGTACTTTGAAATCTATATCAATCTTATTTCAATCCTATTACAATCTTTCTTATATAAAGATTTTTTTTTTATGAAACATTTATTTTATTCTTCTTCTTTGTGAGCTGTCGAGGGCCCTCTTGCGGAGGTATTGTTGTTTATCATTGGGAGTTGTTTTTGGTTCCATTTTAAACATTGTTCTGGACTCCGCGTGGGGGCGCGCGCAACACCCCTCATTCTACCATCATCTCCCGCCCCCACCACCACCCCTTTACATAGGTTCTAACACCTTGCATTGTTCCCTCGGCTCTCCTACGGAGTGGTAAAAAAACATAAATAAAAAATAGACTCCCTGGAGGGGCTATGGTGTTGCGGCATCTTTTGTTCAACAAATTCCCCTTGATGTTCTTACAAATTCCCACTGTCACGTCTAGTGTTAGCCCTTGGGGGGGAATAGAGAGGTGGGGAAGTAAAAAAAAAGGGGGGTCTGACTTGATTTATTGGGGGGCCTGGACCCCGGGCTAAACGCTCCATCAGAGGCTACAAACCACTGCCCCTTCTTCACTCACTCCACCCTTTACCCATACCCCTCTTCCATTAAAAAAAACCGGTCTTACCTGACCGGCCACGTCAACTGCACATTTCAACAATTTTATGGCGTACCCTGGTTCTAATTAGAATTTTTTTAATCTCCTTCTTTCTTCACGTCTCTCTTTTCTTTATCTCCCCCGCCCCCCTTTTTGCCTTTTATTTTGCTTGACTTGCAGTGATTAATTAAATATTTAATCATTAATAAATTGAGTTAATATAACACGTTAATCTTGTTAGCGATGCTGTTTTTTCCCTTCTTGTTTTATTACACGGTTTATATCTGCAAGTCATCTCTATCCAGTTGGGTCTTCTATCGTATTCCTTACGATCAAACAAGGTGCAGCCCGTTTCATAGTAGGCTCTATAGTACAAATAATATGACCTATTCCCTTCGGTTTTAGAATATGGGCTAGGTTTTAAGATAAAAAATATATTTAATAGAAACGTCAACATTTATAATATTTAAAGGGGAACAGGGAGAAAAGAAGGAAAGTCACATCACACACATTTCCTAAGACAATGACTTTGATATCTTAAACCTCGCACAGACCCCAGCAAATAATTAAAAAAAAAGTATTTTAAATATTATAAAAAGATAGCTCTTTTGACCAGAAACTAAAGTGAATTACATGGGTCTCATGATTGTCTACCAGATGGAATAACTAAATTAAAATTGGACATTCCCCTTGTTTCCCCTGTACCTTTGTGGTTTATTTAACACTAGCTTCTGCCATTGATGCGTGGTGCTCTCGAAGTTTAATTCTATTTTCACATTTATTTTATATTATAATTTCAAGAACCGCTAAAATTGCCTACTAAGGGGGCCAACTAGCTAAGTGATAAATTACCGCACATAAGTTCAGCCCTAACGCAATATTTAATTCTACGATGCTTTATTTCAAAATAAAGTGGAAAGATTCCAACAGGACACTCTTCCGTCAACAGCCCTATATTTTGAGTTTTATTAATAGAAACAAATGTGTTAAGATGTAATAATAACTCATTTTAAACGACTTTTTAAGAATATTTACGCAGCTTTTATACCAGGCTTGATGAAAAATAGTTCTAGATTTAACCTTCTTCTAAAATATCCAATAATATTTTGATAGGCTTAAAACAGAAGATTTTAAAATATATTAGAACTAGCAGCGAGCTTTCCTTTTTACCTTGAGATAAGAAGTTTCGTAGTTTTATTTCCTCTCTTTCTTAATGACATGAAAAAAAAGTGGTTGCTGTTGAGAATATAAGCTTAGACGAGAGCGCTCAAATTGCTGAATAAGGTATACCTGTCAGCAGACCTTCAATCAGGGCCCACTCAAATTGCTGCATAAAGTATGCCTGTCCGTCGGTCCACACGAATTGCGGAAAAACCTGTAATCCCATTCAAATCCTAACCCCTAACCTAACCTATCCTAACTTAACATAACATAACCTATCCTATCCTAACTTAACCTAACCTAACCTAACCTAACCTAACCTAACATAACTTAACATCCATGTCTCATTTTGAACAAGTTCATTATGAATTTAATTTTTATTCCGCAATTCGTGTAAGGGTAATACCAAGCTTGGATGAGTTGTTGCGCAATTCATGTGCACCCCTATTAGTTGCTACTCAATTTGTGTGCACTAGGTTAGACAGAATAGAGAAATAATTCCAGAAAAGACACAGGCCATTGTATTTTAAGCCATGTGGCCTGACAGCGTGGACCGAGGCGGCTGCCTTAAGCTGAGTTGAATATTAAAGATTTACATAACTATTTTAAGAACGTTTTAATAATGTGCGTTTTGATGTCCCAATTTTTTTCACATTAACATATTTTTTAAGCGATTTAATTTATAAAGATCTTCTTCTCCTTAAATTGAGTAAATTATTTCTTAATTTGTCTACTTTTTGACTGTAGGATGACTTTATGTAATTCATACTAATAACATCGCTGATTGGTCTTTTTACTATCTACAACTATTTGTTATTGCCTCAGAAAAGTGTCACAAAAACTATTACAAAATGTAGTATACGTGAAACTAAATAATATATATTTTTACAGAAACAGAATGGGAAAAAAGTTCATCGTATCCAACCAAAGAGCATACGTGAAATAATACTCTCTTTTACGGAAACGTGTTATTTGTTCTGTGCATTTTCAAATTCTCACTTCTCAAAGCCTTATGTAAAAAAATAGATTTGCCTTTAGCTCAAGAAATATTAATTTGATAAAACATTATTTCAAACGAAGGTTGTTATTTTTAAAAGTACTTCAACTTTTCTGCTGTTTAGTATCTAAAAGAGTTGAAGTAAATGATCATAAATGCCAAATTTTCGCACATGTAAAGTACTTTCAAAGTAGTTTTCATGGGAAAATTAGACGCGCCATTTTGTTTGTAATGTTAAACAGTGTTTAGATACGAATTTTAATCAACATATTTTAAGCAGATTTTGAGAAAATCTATTTTTACTCTTTTATTCTTTAACATAGCTACGGTTAATTTTAGCGTGAGTTAAATTATTCCAAAAACACCTTGGGGGAGCCTTATGTGAACCCTAAATAGCATAAGTACCGGAACTAAGAGGGAGGGAATGGGTACATCGCCCCCCACCACCTGCCCCCCTGCCGCTGTGATCTCTTTTTGTGGAGGCTGAAATACAGACATACGGAATTACTAAATCTACTTGTTCGTGTTCAGTGGGTCATGAAACGTCGACATTAATCAAAATTTGATATTTTTTATGTTCACAATACTCTCTCTTTTCAAGGAGTAGCGTGGTGGTTGAAGTTACTCTTATTAAAAAGTTAATTTGTTTAGATATATAAATAGTTAATATGAAAACTTAAGAGCGCGCATCACATGACAATCAACTCTGTGATACAGTCGGCTATAAATCGTAAAATTTACATGAGTGCTATTGCACGTGGATCAATTCTGATTAAACATTAATGGAAATAAAGTGTTAATAGAAGTCCTAATACTCAATATTGCTAAAATATTAAAATATTAAGTGATATTAGGATGAAAACTGTATTGAAAAGGCCGTCTTTTGGCCATTTTAGAATTTCTTCACAGATAACCATTACAGTGCACAAATCTTCATTATGTAATAATAGGTACATACTGTAGTTATTAACAAGAAACTTTGTTGCTTTGTCCCCCATCGTCACAGCGGAAAATTTCAAGTAATCATTCAAATATAAATGCACTGCACACATTTCTGGCATCTCGTAGGTGTTGTCTTTCACCTTTTATGCTGGTTTTCTGAAGATTTTTTTCTTCTCTAAATCGTTTCCGCATACATATTTCACCGCGACTTACTACCCGTCCGGACTATTCACATTTATTAACACTGTTAGGGGTAGATAAGAATTAAGGCAGAATTGTATAAGAAATATATCCCCATTTTTGTGAAGGTGAAAACAATTAAACAAAAAATATCCAGAGTAAACCTAGTTAGGACTCAAACTCCGACGTACTGGTCACAAACAAACCAGATTAGACCAGTTTGACGTTTAATTTAGGTGTCCACCGATATGGGTAAATATTACTTCAGTGGCTTTAAAGTTTCATAGAGCTTATTTATTATTCATTTATCTATGCGAGACACCTTTTTAAAATTTCGATTTTGGTTTTTAGTATATGATAATTATGATTAAATTTTGTTTAAACCTGATTGTTACTTTAAATAATGTAACTCAAATTTTATGTATTAGTTCACAAGCGACACATACTGATCAAGCGGCCACCATCTGTTGGCGAAAATGGTGACATCTGCTGCCGTTAATCTCAGTTTTTTATACCCCAGCCACTACTTCTTTATTCAAGTAGCTCTTCATTTATCCTCACAAGGCTGAGTTGACCCCGTTCCAGATCCACTGCTTCAGAGAAAATCTGGAAGCACCGTGGATTGAACCAGGGACCTTTGGATCTATAGCCAGGAACCCTGACCACTAGATCAAAGAGGCGGTCAAATAATGAAATACTTTTTTATTGTTATTAATTTTTGATTAATTATTCTTTTCTAAGTGGGATGAAAAAATGTACCCATTAGCGAAGAGTTGAATAAAATCATGTTGTATCCTGTTAAGTGCCGTATATATATTTTTTTCTTCTCTCCAAACATCGTTTACTTAACACGATTTGAACAGAAAAGGTGCGAGAAGAACTTCTATTCAAAACAGTTTCTTTGAAATAGAGATCCATCACACCCATCCATTCAAATTCAATCGTCAAAATAAGACCTGGGCATTCCATAGTTGTTGTTTTTTCTATTCTCAGAGAAATAAATAAAAAAATAAAGAGAGATAGAAAAAGACCGAGTTGTATTTTTTTATTGGCCTAATCCATCGTGCACCTATTAAATTGTGTTTGACTCGTGAAAAGCATTCGATGATGTTGGGGGCCTTGAAGAGGTTGGCTTGGTTGGGACCGCGTCGTAAGCAAAGCACGTCCCTTTTGTTGTCGGTAAAAGATGTAAAGAAGCAGCTAGATGTGGCAGCCTTGCTTGATGGCTATCTAACCAGATGGGATTAGAGAAGAAGAGCCACGTGCGAGAAGGGCCTAACGGACCAACTGTAAATTACGAAAGAGTTTTTTTTGGGGTGGGTGGGTATGGAGTCAGTATTTTATTACTTTTTCTTATAAAATGGGGTGGGGGAAAGGGTTTCAATACATCTAACGATCAATAAAATACTGTTTTAAATAATGTATTGAAAATTATTCAATAGCAAAATAAAAAAAATGTATAACTTAACCTGTTTCGCAAAATTATCGGTTCTTTAAAAAAATATTCTTACATTTTAACATTTTAATCTACACACGTGATATATTATCAATAAATTGATGAAACAATCCCTTAAACTTTAATAGTAAACAAAATAAAAAATAAACATGTATTCTAAGTATTAATTAAGTGCCTGATTTAAAGGGTTATTTTGATAGAATAAATAAAGTAAAATTAATTTTACCATCATTACATTTAATAGAATTAAAACTATATCATGAACATCAAAAACTCAACGTAAGATTTTTTTATCAAGGTTTATAGACAAATTCTATACAAAACAATTGTTAGAAAATTCTGAAATGTTCCATATTCAATCATTGACTAACAGATAAATCATTAATTTTCCCTTTCTTATAGAATATATTTCACATCACTCGCTTTATTAACAATCTTTATGTCAAAAAATAATCAAACGATTAAAATAACATAATTTACCAAACCGTAAAAATTATGTAAAACAGAAGTGGGAGAAAAAAGAGGGGTGCACGGAAAATCTTACGATCCCTTACTTGGGAGTAGGGGGGAGGAGGGAAGGTAAAAATTCATCAATGCTGGAATCACGATCAGTTTAACGTTCACTTAACTTTCATGTTGCGTAACGTAAAGTTTCATCTCATGTTTTTAAATAGAAGCCATCACGATGTAGTTAACTTAACATTCATTTAACTTAAGTGTTGCCCAGAGAAAACTTTCACGTTAAATGAAGAGTACCACGTGCTCTAGCTAGCCAATCACGTTGCGAGTGACGTCAACAAGGCTTAATTTGTTTGTTTATGGTATTCAGACAAAATATAAATACTATTCCCCCCCCCCCTTTCCATACCCTCGCATTTCGTGAACTCAACTCCTAAGTCACTAGTAGACGTATGACCGAGTAAAATAAATTTATAAACATCAGATACCAAGTAGACCCATAACGTTCCTGTTGCAAACTGTTAGGCAGAAGGAGAGCAAACAGGGGAATGGAGGGGGGTTAAGAACATACAAATGACAGTACAATGTGTTGTAATCTGCCCTCCCCTCCACCCTATTTGATTCACAAATACGCTCTTATATAGCCGCATGGTATAATACAGCAATTTGGCAACCTGTTGATCGTGACCAACTAGTAGATATTGCAGCAATATTCAGTCAATCACACAAGAAAACTACTTTGTTATTAAAAGTCTCTCTCTGAGTTTTTTAAACTTACTTTCAAACATTCTTAGATTGTGACCAAAATTACCTTGATTGGCTACAATCAGTAATGTTATAAGGAAAGTAAATAGTTTAATATGAGAATAAGTATTTTATATTATTTTTTTCTGTAGGGATGTGGACAAGTATTTAAGTAAGGTTGATTTTAAAGAATAAATATTAGATATAAGATATATACAATAAATAGCAAAAGTATAGTGGAGAAACGATGGTTGATCGCGGGACATTTGATAAGTTTATTAATTGATTGTGGTTCTGAAAAATTTACCAAACCCTGGTCTAAGGTGACACACTCAATAGAGACTAGCCTGCCGATGACGGGAAGTTTGGAGTTCAAATACCGGTCAGGTGTACTGAGACTAATTTATCAAAAAATAATTTACCACTCTACTTCCACACAAATTCTGGTACACTTCCTTTAAATTCCATCTTAGCCATCCGTAGCACATTAACGTATTTAGTGCATACAAGTATAACTTGAACGGGTAGTAAGACGTGTAAATAAAGTCAAAAGATCCATTTCACGCTCATAAACCAGTTAGTTACCTTTCATTTCCCGTACATTTAGCTTTTTATGATCAACCACTTTTTTTTTTACTTTTCATGGCATAAATTTTAAACAATGTTCACGGGTCCGTCGCAAATATTTTTTTATGTTCATTTCAGTAAGCACCAAACTAATGCACTATTAAAGTTTTTGTAATTATTTAACCTAAGCGCAACATCAGCCGATTGGCGATGTCTCAGCTACCTTGGAGGCGTCCTTAAGTGTTTGGATGTGCTTAGAATACTCGGTAGGCCGGTGCTTCTTAGACAACTAGCCTACCTTGTTTTATGGGACAGTCTCTAAACAGAATATTAATTATAATATAAACAAATACTACTTTAGAGTGCTTTATTATTGATTTCTAATTTATCAGGCCTTTCAAATTCAGAAAATTACTTTAATATGGTATATAACATTTGTGGGTTGTAAAATATATTTCTTAACACCACGCCTTACTACCTGTTCGGGTTATACAAATATGTACTACTTATACTAAGTTAGGGATGAGGAAAGTTGAATTTAGTGTTAGTGTGTAAAACCATTTAGAAAAACCCACCCCCAGTACACCCAACCGGTATTTTAACTCCGATCTCCCTGTCATAAGCAGTCTAGTCTAACACGAAAGTGACGCCTTATAACATGCGGCCACCAAAAAGGGCTTTGGGCTATTTTTAACATATCAATTATACATATAGCCTACATATATGTATGATATTTAATTATATATAAGTGTTTACATAAATAATATACAACTATCTATATAATTGATCTAGTCTCTACGTTAAAATAACACATTCCATATTTTACTTACTGGAGGAAAATTAGCTGAAATAAATTATATTCTGTTAATGGTCATAATTGGAGATCTTTGTATATTAATTGATCGTGATTTATTGGCAGTAAATGGTATATTAGTATTGTCATTCTTTAAATGATTGTACACTCCACTTAACCTGAAAGGCTACAAGCTTACCTTGATGGGTTACAGTAAAGTGCAGCCAGAGGCTCCGGAAGCTCTTTGAAAGTGGGGGTGGCTCGGGTTCCTCAATTGAGAGGGTCCGGAGGTCCTAACCAAGGGACATTTTAGAACCTGGATGACTTTTGAACCCTTTTAAGGAGATTTATTTTTAACTGCTAGTATTTTTTTTGCATGTGTGTCTCTTTCATTATGTACAGTAACAAAAATATTAGGAACTTGGGGGTAGAATAACATGGTAACTCTTTTTCGGTCAAGAATTAAAAATGATAGGTAAGCCCCTTCTTTATCTTTATTTTAATTTTATTGGTAATGATACTATCCAGTGGTGGTGGAACTTCATTTGTGTAATAAGGGCAATTATATATTAAAAAAACATGGTGTTTTGAAGGTCTTGACCCTCAAGCCAAAAGTGGGATCAAAATCCCTCCTCCAGAAATTTTCCAAAATTTGGATCCCCCTTAGAAGCTACATAGAAAATTTAATACCTCGAGTCACTAGTGGTCTTCCCCTGACATATTTTTGAACATTACATGCCTATATAAACTTCTTAGGATGATTCTTTAGTGACATATTTTTAAAATTTTGATACCTCTAGAAGATATGAAGCTATTTGAAGTGGTCTTAATTGGATGTCTTTAGAAACTATTTGGAATGATTCTCGCCTGGATTATTTTAAATTAGATGCCTCCAGATGATAATTGAAGTGGTCTTTCCTCTGAGACATTTTTAAAAACTCGATACTTTTAGATGATAAATTACTATCCTTGAAGATTAAATTACAGAATCAAATTAAGATGAATAGTTTCGTAAATTTACTTATTTAAACTATCTTTTTAGATCAACATTAATCGCTTCGGAATTTTTTTGGGAGATGTGGGGTGTTTGAACCCCATAAGGCCATAAACCCCTCTCTACGCCCGTGCTATATTTATATCCATAGGCTACGCTATAGTTGAACCATGAAAGATAAGCCTGCTACCTTTCAGGGTAAACTTTTTTTTATTATTTAGCACCGCGTCTTACTACCCGTTCGGGTTATACGCTTTAAGTACTAATTACTCTAATGGATTAAGAATTAGGAAGGTTAAATTAGAGGAAGTGAACCCGCATTTGCGTGGCGGTAGAGTGGAAAACCATTTAGGAAAAACCACCCCCAGTTCATCCGACTCGAGATTCGAACCTCGATCTCCCCGTCCTCAGCAGTCGAGCTCAACACGACAAGCGCGTTAGCCAACTACGCCACTGAGGCGGGTTCCAGGGTAAACTAAGTGTACATAAAACCCTGTCAAGGTTCATATTGTGGAAGGCAACTTAATAATTGACCTTTATACTAAGGTTGATTAAATACGTAGTATTTTTCTTACAAACTATTCATACAGCATAATCACATACCAAATTGAAATAATATTTAACGCAGGTTTAATCATATACTAAAAAAATTCAAACCACAACAAGAAAGCCTGTTAATAAATGCCCAGCTTTATAATTTTACTAGAGTGGATATGGCAAAAATAAAATTTGAACTGTGTTTGAAAAAATCGCCTCGTGTAAAAATTAAATTTACAATTTCAACTGTGAAATGTTATCAACTTGTTCATAATCGTGTCAAAAGTGTCGGCATTACCCTTTGGCTCTACTATTCTGTTTTTTTTATAAGACAATCACAAATAGGCCTAATGATAGCTATTATACTTTTACGAAAGAATATTTTTTCGTGTGAAAAAAAAAAAACTGCAAAATTAAGGCTTTTCTGTTTTTTTTTATTAGATTAATAAATGTATGTCCTCGTTACCAAACTGATGGTAGCAGTTGTATGTTTTTATGGATGGGTTTTGAATTTACTTGGGAAATTTTGCCGGGGATGGAGGCTCAAGAAAACAGATTATAGAATAGGGCTATATTTTAGTCCGTAATAATAAGACAGCTTCGGAGTAAAAGGAGTGTATATACAGTATATTCTTTGTATTTGATAGTTGGCTACATTTAGTTTAAGTAATTGGACTTATGTTACATAACTGGATACAGCGGTTATTTGACTTCAAAATACAAACTATTCATATATTAGGTTTGTTCCTAGACAAAATATAACCCGCTTCAGTGCCCGAATGGTCTAAGGCGTCACTCTCGTGTTGTACTGGCCTGATGATGACGGGGAGATCAGGGCTCGAATCCTGATCGGATGTACTGAGGGTGTTTTTTCCCAAACGATTTTCTACTTTTCTTCCCTGAAAATGCGTGTACATTACCTATAAATTGCTTCCTTTATCATCCCTACCCCATTAGAGTACTTATCATATGGCCTATGCGTATAACCGGAAAAGGTAGTAAGACCTGGTGATAGAAATATATATTTAAGGTATATTTTTTCAAAATAATTCTGTGTCATTTTACCTAATCCGAAGGGCTGTTTAATAGTACCGAATGAGTTTTCTGTAAATATAGGCCATATAAGAAGTTATAAATAATTATATAGTCTAATTTTCATACGAAGCCCGTTATTTGAAAATTGTTAACTCATGCTGACGCAGAGGCGTAAATCAAATTTTATAACTTTTTAGCACTGCGTCTTACCGTTTTGGTTATACGCCTATGTACTAATTATACCGATGGTTTGAGTATTAGGAAGGTTTTAGTTAAGAGGAAGTACACCTGTACTGGCGTGGCAGAATAGTGGAAAACCAATTAGGTAAAACCATACCCAGTGCATCCGACCGGGATCGAACCCTAATCTATCCGTCATTGGCAGTCTAGTCCGGCACGATTATAGCTTACTTGACCACGTGGCCTTCAAAGTGGGTAGTAAAACTATTGCAATTGTACTTATACTCTTAGTCTGTTTAGTTAATATTTTAAAGATAAATAATTAAACAGTACTCCATAAGACGGTATTATTGGAAGGTTTTGATAACTTTTTAATTAATAAATCAAATAAAACTAATTTTTAAAATGCCAAATTTTAATTATTATTATTATTAGCACCGCATCTTACTACCCGTTCGGATTATACGCACTTACGCTAATGTGTAAATGGTAGGGTGATTGTGAGATGAAATGGAGGACCTACAGTTTAACGTGGAATCCGAACCACGGTGGAGGCCTGGAGGCCTGGTATTCCCCACATTCACAAGATGTCTTGTCAGAGGTGAAGGAAGGGTTTGGTAATCAGATAAATCTTTGCCGGGACCGGGCCAAATTTTAATAACTCTCATCAATGTTTGAGGTAGAAAGTGGGGTTTATATAAAAATCAAGGTTTAGTTTGAGCTAATCCAAGATAATACCAAAAAAGCAGTTGATTATCCGAAATATTTAATTAAAGCGCATTTTCTGTTATTTAAACATAAACTAATCCTAACATTGATATTAAATTCTACTCTTTCTTTTTATATTTCCCTTTATAATTCATTTCCTTGAAAATATATAGTGTAAACCTCTTGAGAAGTAGGAGGGGATTCCATAAGAATTTAAAAAACTTGATTCACTTTTCTCATGATACCACGTCAAATTATCGTTAAGAGCATATAACCCTTGATTATGTTTGAGGTTAAAAATACATCTCCATCATTAGTGAGCAAGTGATACATTTGTAACTACAAATTAGAGTCCACTTCAATAATCCTGTGCAAATTGGAAGAGGTAGTAAAAAAAGCCGTCATACACACACAGTAATTTAATTAGTAAATAGGAGAAAATAATTTGAATCATTCTCAAGACATTTTTTTTCTCGATGTTACTTATATCCTTGTCAAGTATTGCATCTTAACAACCATGTTTAAGTAGTGCTCAGGTGAGTTTTGAAAGTACAGACATAAAATTGAACAAAGGACTGTTGTTTATGCTTTTTTTGAACTTGTTTCTAAGAAAAGTGTGACACCAACAGTTCGTATTTATTATCACGGTTGTATATAAGTTTTATTTGATTATAGAGGGAGTGTAAGAAAGACGAAGCAGTTTTTATTTCACAACTTTTTTTGGTCAAAAGAAATAAAATGCTTCCACGTATGCTCCCTCCACGTAGGAGCATAAAGTTTAAGTTTAATCACATGATTATATCAAAAGTTCTTGATCATCTGTCCAGGGTGTCATGGAATTTAACGATAATTTTTTCTCTGTATTTAAAAAGTGTATAATGACAGATATTCAACATCTAATGAGGTCACCATATGAAGAAAATTAAATTCTATGTTTCTACCAGAGTAATATTTTTTATTTTGACAAAAAAAAGTTTTGCTATAAAAACTGCAAAAATCACTGACATTTTCTTGCCTCCTCTACACTTCCACCTTTAGGCTGCGGCTACCACTTCGTGTTTTGGTTAAATTTTATATCTAACCTTTAATTTCATGTTTTGTTTAAAAAAATCTCTGTGTTTTCTAAAACAATTTACAGGGGAGTGTACAGAGAGGTTTTTTTCTTCAATTGGTTTGTCACGCTCCCTCCACGCCAATGCGTGTGCATTTCCTCCTAAATCAATATTATTCATCCACTACCCCTTTAATACAAATATACAGCTATCTCTTACGGATAGTGATTGATTTCATTAGCACATAAAAATAGGAGAGAAAAATCCAGGTCCGTTTTCCCTAAGATATGAAACATAACTAAAGATGAGCCCAATCCTATATTTCTCAAATCCAAATCTTAAATTTTCTTTGGAATCTCGAATCCAAATTCATCTCCTCGAATCCTTACAAATGTACAACACAATTTAAGTTAAAGTGAAAAATCTTTAAAATTGAATCTAAAAAAAATGTTGTCTTAGTTTTAGTGCTATTGACAAATATTATTTGGTTTGTTATTTAAAGTTCGTTCACGGTAGGAGTTTACCTGGGAAAGGACTTTTTTCCCTACCATAAATCTATTATATAGTAGGATATTGGTAAGAAAAAAGACCTTTCCCAGGTAAACTCCTCCCGTGAATGAACAATATATAACGTCAAAGATAACAATTTTTTTAGTAAAATAAATATATTAATACAATTTTGTTCTTGTTTTTTGTGTGATTTTGTTACTTTTCCAACTTCCTTCAGTTTAACAATTGCTTAAAATTGTTATATAAAGACAGGGTATTAATAATTACATTCAAGATGATCTTTTGAGAATTTTACTAATATCTTGAATAACATAGAATTTTTGGGATTTGAGGAATCGATCTATCTCTAAATATAGCAAATTGGGTATGTAATTAATGTGTTGTTTTATTTGTGTTCCAGGTATGACCTTATGAAGTCCACGTCTCGGGAAAAAAAAGATCGCTGTCCCCTTCTCGGCGAGGAGGGTATAATAAAACCAATCGCGCTTATTGTGCCAGCAGAATATGTAACTTTACTAGAAGAAGTGAGTAAAAACCTTATATAAAAGCCCGTCTCACCCCACGCATAACTGTATATTCACATGTTCGCCGAAAAACAAGAACAGAACACAAACGTAATCACATGACCAGCTCTAAACCTATCTCAAGAATTCTGCCACATTGGTATCGTCTACTCAACGTGACTTAAAACAATTTAAGCTTTCCTTTTTTTTTATTCTGAGGGACAACATTTGTTTGAGAGACTCAATCAAATGTCAAAACCAACTCACGCAATCAGTACGCATGCGCATACAAAGCTAGATAAAATAATATAGTTGGGTTTTTTATTACTGTTTTGAAGGAATTTGATATAACTCGTCAAATGGGAAGCGCGTGTGTCATTATTATTCTGTTTTTATTTTATTTCACGACACTACACAATAATGTGAAAAATTACATCATGATATTAATCCAAAATAGTTGTTTATTCAGTAGAAAATAAAATATACCGGTAATCGGCTGTTTCTAGATTGTGTTGCAAAGAATTATGGGCATTTATAAATTTTTGCTAGTGAGTGAATGAATGGCTGCTTGATTCACACGCCCGCCTAAAATAGATAGCAGAATCTTCTTGAGTGGTGCAGCTATTCACACGCTGTATGTTGACCCATGATGCATTGCAACACAAACTTAAAACGGATGATTATTAACCTATTATATTTTCTAGTTGATAAATACATGTTTCAAATCATGGTCTCGATTAATGTTTTCAACTTACAATGCTGTGTCGTAGCACAATCCAAAACATCGATAAATACGCTTTTGATTAAAAAAGGTTTATTTCAAATTTCCTCACAAAAGCTAATGAAGCTTTCTTCTTGCTTATAGCTCATGCACTTTCAAATGAGCACTTATTTTAGGTTGTTGTTTTTGAGATTTGATTAGTTCTTCAGTGCTGAAGATCTTAGACAGAGCGGACAAAGGGGAGATGAGTTGAACTTTAGCAGAACATCTCGCGATGATGAGACTGAAATCTTGTGATCGGCTGAGAACACGTCACGTGACCCTGTTTCTGTTCTGCGCAAGTTGTTTTTGACAAACGTGTGAATCAAACTTAGCTCGTAGCTTAGGTAGTGTATAAAGATCAAACCAGGTGTCGCGTCGAGGTGTGGAATTCTGTATTACTCTCTAGAAAACAGTGATATCAAGACCAGTGAACTCGTATTACCGTATTTTTTAAAACAAAACAATTAGATGTATATATTTAAAAAGAAGTATACCGAATCTCAGTGTTGTCAAGTGTATGGCGCAGAAAACTGAAACTTGGATACGTTGTTCTGGATCTGTCGTGATCTTTGTCTCTAATAGCCTGGTTAATTATTCGTGAGATGGGCTCTTAAGGCCTTTGTGGAAGTGATCCTCCTATCTTAATCTAATTGTAGGCTGAACAGAGAGTGATTAATAATGCTTGCGTTTACTGTTGATTAAATTACTGGCCATTTGTTGTGATGGTAAAACATTTTGTTATTGTTAATGTCTGAGTAAAACTGCATAAAATAATGTAATTGATGGTTTAAAATATTGAATATGGTATATAAAGCATCATCATACTAATATGACTAAGAGACATCAAGTTCAATTATATTAAAACTATTTTTGGGGATATATACGTTAGTAAAATGTCATGCTTGTCCGATGTGTTGTGCCATTTCTATTATGTACGTAGACCTTAAAATATTGTTAAAACCGTTTCTACGAGGCCACAACAGTTTTTAAGGCACGTAAATTAAACAGTGAAGGGATTTCTTGAAATTAGCAGACTGTTGTAACTTCAATTTCAGAGTTGAAGAAACATTACATGAATACAAAATATTCCCTCGGACCTTTTATAAAAGGCCAACCAGTGATAAATTATTGTAATATTTGAATCTTAATTTATGTTGATTTGTTAATATTTTAAGGGTCAATAATATTTATAAACATGATTCACTTGACGAATCAGTTGTCTAAAGAAATATATATTTATCATGAGTCGTGCAGATTATAGTATTTTATGGAGTGAAACTGTATTTGGAAAATACTAAACATAGATGTTCAGCCTTGATAAGCTACTTCTGAATTAAGAAAAGGTTCTTAAATGATTAATTTTACAATTATTAGAGCAGTAATTGTAAATGGAAATGTAATTGATCATATTTGAGAATTTCTAAATCATAAATATTTATGTTCAATATGATTTGCTTTAGGCCTTTTGAACTGAACTTGGCTCCAAGAAAATACAACATTCATATTATGTTATTTTTTTTCCTTACTCAAGTAGGCCTACACATATTTTGCCAGTAATACTATTTATGCAATTTAATTGTGCAATTTTTAGTATGTGATAATGTGAAAAGTAAATTAATATTGTTGAGATTCAATAAAAATTATGAAACTTTTACATAACATAAATGGTAATATTTATTTTCAATGTGGCATGCAAACAAATGTGATTTGGCTATTTTATTTTGATAACCCCTCAGTTCTCTTGGCCATAATTCAAGTTGCCAAAATTAAGTTTATTACGAACGTGTCGCCCAATGAGCCGCCACCACCGTTATGGGAAGGTTTTGCATGAATATCATACTTTAATTACATTCATTGGGTTCTTTGGCACTTATTTTTCAATTTAGTTTGTTACACTGGCACTGTAAGTAATAAAATTATAGTATAATAAATATAAATTGATAACAATAAGGAAAAATAAAACGAGGGGAAAATGAGTGGAGAAATTCCACCTAGAAAAAATACTTTGTGCTCAAATGTTTGTGTCTTTTAACTCTTTTTTTTAAACCCTAGAAGACAGAAGAAACGAAAATATCACCTTTGTGCTTTGGATCTAACCCAAAATTTTTCCTATTCCCTGTTTTTTTAAATTGCCATTTATTATAAAATAATGTAGCCATTAGGGATCCTTGTTGTTAAACCACTAATAAAGTTAGTATTTTATTTTCAATTATTAATTTTGTAAAATTATTAAATACCTAATTAAATTAATTTAACTATAAAAACAAATAAGTTGAGTAAAATAATAAAATGGCCGCCTGTGTCAAGATTGCTACCACATTGGCCTACATCCTGAAATTATCCCGGAACTCATCACACCATATAATTAACTTAATTATCTACTTCAAACATTAATTCATCCAGTAATAATTATATAATTTTTAGAAGAAAAAAAATTGAACATGAGACAATTTCGTATGACTTCTGCCTCGTATACAAAACTTTTACATACAATGCCACGATATGTAATTTCCGCTGTTTCAGTCTTGTGCGAGCCTTTACCATTTGTTTCCCTGCGTTTATAATTGCTGGTCAATTTAAATACTAATTTGTGGGCCGTCCTCTCCCACTAATTAAGCCGTGAGTCTATGCTCTCGCTTATAATTGGTCCATACCAGCAGCTGATATAAATCTTTGCTGCCTCTTTGTTTTCAGACAGGTTTTGCTACTGCGGTGTATATCTCAACGCTCAAAGTTTATTTGTCTTAAACGCTATCTTTTATAAATAACTTTTAACTGCGGTAACGAGTACTGAGAGTAATTTACTGAAGAAGATGATAAACTATAAAAAATAAATAAAGGAAAAGCAGAAACATGATGAAAATGTATCGTTGTTTTAGTTAAATGACCTTTTAGATAACATTTCTATTGTTTTTGTCTAGACAAAAACGTGTTGTGGTCTTAGAATAAATTTAGAGCAAGCGTTTATGCTAAGAACTGGTGTGTTGAAATGTTTTATTTATGGGAATCTATCTAGTGTTGTTTAGTTACATACCGAACCTAATTTTGTAAGTCATGGGAACGCATTATACTACAATTCATGATAAAACATAGTAATTAATATCAAACATAGCTACTATATGTTTAGGTCCTCTTTGAACATGGCTGGCCTAGAAAATCAATATTTTGTTTGAAATATATTTGTTTTTATCCATTTTAATTTTTTAAATCTTTTGATCCTTAAATTTAATTTAAATGTTTTTTAATCAATTAATGAGCAATTTACTTTACAAATTAAAATATTAAAAATGTATAAACTAATATCTATAAACCCGCTTTGGTGGCCGCGTGGTCTAACGCGTTAATCTAGTGTTGTACTAGTCTGCCGAAGACGGGGAGATCAGGGCTCTAACCCAGTCTGGTTCACTGAGGGTGATTTTTCCTAAATGGTTTTCCACTCTACCTCCACGAAAATATGGGTACATTTCCTCTAAATTAAAGCTTCCTAATCTCTAACACCTTATTGTAATTAGTACATAGGCGTATAACCCGAGTGGGTAGTAAGACGTGGTGCTAAACAAAATATCTTGAAAGTAGAATGAGGAACCAAACATGTAAAAACCAACATCATCAATGAACTGGTTCTTATTCTTAGCTTTTTATGTTTTATTCCGGTCTCGGTGGCCGCGTGGATATAACTTCAAAACGTCAAGTTCTTCTAGTTTGGTTCGCGGGAAACAGGAAGCACGGAATTTGAATCTTGGTCAGGTGTACTGAAGGGTTTTGTTTCCCTTTAAATGGTTTCCCACTCTTTCTAAACTGAAATGCAGGTACATTTATTCTAAAATCTGCTTTCTTTATCCACCCTCATTAGTTTAATTAAAAGCTGATATTCCGAATGGGGAGTAGAGGTTATTACGTACAATATCTGATTAAATATAATTTTTCCTTTTTTTTTTTTCAAAATCCCTCATTCAGTTTGAATTTTTTTCGTTTCACTCTGAAAACATTGTGTAACACCTGGCTGATAAACTATAAAAATCTTCTTCCCTCTTCACCTCCCCTACCCAACTTCTTTTTTTTATGACTTGGTTTGTAAATCAACATGTTAGTCCAATTTACCCGCACACTCGTTGGATAAAACACAAAGATTTTTCAGTCAAGACTCTTGACAGATCTTTCTCGATACTTTTTAACGCCCCTCACATGGGGATTTGACCCCTTTTACTCCCCCCTCCACTACCTCTGACCCTAAAATAAAAACGTAAGTATAATCTACCTCGCAGCCTCTATTTAAACACCCTTTAATTTGATCTGAATGACGGCCCAGCTGACATCAGTATCTGTTCCGGAGGTATAGTTGGCCGCACACAAAAAATAGAGATTAACGACGCTGCCTATTTGGTGACTTCAAAGCTATTTTTCGAAAAGGGTTGCATTCTAACTGTATGCACCTACGCTCTATAATTATTATCCCAATAAAGCCTCATCTACTAACTCCGTATCCTTAAGTCCGTGGTTCATAGTCCGTGGGAGATAAATGCCACAGTACTTAACATATATCTCTGTCTACATAGTCCTAATCCGTATAATTATCCAGGCCCGAATTCCTTAGAAGTTAGTCAGCAAGAACTTTCTAAGGGCTATTTTATACGACCTTCAATCACAGCTAAGAATGTGCGCGCGCATCGAAATAAAAGCACCAATGATTGTTTTGCTTACTTTGTTTACATCCAGATTACTAGAACATTTATTTATTTATTTTGCATTTTCAAGCAAAAATAAAAACTAATTATAAATTTGATAGTTCAGGTCGTGTTATAATTTATAAATATATTTACTGTGGTTGTACATTTACTACGGTACATTTCAACTATATCTCAAACGTTTTCTAAAAAAAAAAGTTGTTTTAGTTGATCAGCAGACATCTTGGCACGTGTTCTTTTGAAGAGATTTACTGGACGAAGTCACTGACTATCTCATTAGTTTGAGTGGTCACGTGATTAAGGATCCGGACTGTTTACACGCGAATATAATTGATTAAGGACCATGGACCATGAATACGATCTACGGACCTACGGATACGGAGTCTATTTGGGTATTTAAACACCAATGTACGGAGTATAAATAGAGATAATAAAATAAGCAGTTTTCACTGCGGAGCCTCTTATTTATCTGCTGATAACACTTACCCTCTTCCTGTGACGAGAATACACACTCACTCTACTATTTGCGCCTGGACAGCATTGACTTGCATTTCAAAATGATCTTTCTCTGGTTTCCTGTTCTAGATAGACAAATGTTTCCACAGACTTTTTCAATATATATTCTGACAACAAGTTTTCACAGGCCATTTCTTAAATACGTAAATCAAATATCCGGAGTTGTAAATGATTAAAATAAAATTTGTGATAATGTAAAACTACTCTTAAAGCTATTTAAGAATGTATAGTTTTTGTTTTAGTGTTATATCTTTATACCTCGACGAATAAAACGTAACTACATTATCATGAGATATCCTTTCTTGACTTTCCGTGACTACACAGCCAGAAGAGAATGCTAATGAAGGATAATATCTTAGCAGTTTTTATTAAACAAATTGTACAAAATAAATAAAATATGGCTCAAGTAGATGCGTTTAAGTTTAATTTACTACAAATAATGATCTCATTGAGGTGTTATCTGCTTCGGTGTCCACATGGTCCAGGACGCTACTCTCACAATAAACTAATTGCTGATAACAGGTATATTGGGGTTTGATCCCGATCGGGTGCAATGAGGGTGGTTTCGTCTAAATAGTTTTTCACCATCCCTCCACGCAATTGTGAGTTCCCTTCCTTAAATTCTACCGTTCTTATATCGCGAACACATTAGAGTAGTTGGTACATAGGCATATAGACCGAATGGGTAGTAAGACTGTGTGATTAAAAAATGAAGTGCAATTAGTTGGACTTGATACAACTAACATAAGATAGGAATAGGGTGTAATGAGGTGGACTGGATAGAACTAGTTCAATATAGGGATAGGGTATAATGAGGTGGACTGGATAGAACTAGATCAAGATAGGTATATGTTGTAATGAGGTGGACTGGATAGTACTAGTTCAATATAAGGATATGTTGTAATGAGGGGGACTGAATAGAACTCGCTCAAGATGGAGATAGGGTATAATGAGGTGGACTGGATATAACTATCTCAAGATGGAGATAGGGTGTAATGAGGTGGACTGGATAGAACTAGCTCAAGATGGAGATAGAGTGCAACGAGGTGGACTGGATAGAACTAGCTTAAGATGGAGATAAGGTATAATGAGGTGGACTGGATAGAACTAGCCCAAGATGGAAATAGGGTGTAATGAGGTGAGCTGGATAGAACTAGCTTAAGATGGAGCTAGGGTGTAACGAGGTGGACTGGATGGAACTAGCTTAAGATGGAGATAGGGTATAATGAGGTGGACTGGATAGAGCTAGCTCAAGATGGAGATAGGGTGTAATGAGGTGAACTGGATAGAACTAGCTTAAGATGGAGCTAGGGTGTAACGAGGTGGACTGGATGGAACTAACTCAAGATGGAGATAGGGTATAATGAAGTGGATTGGACAGAACTATGAACTTTCAAATTCTTAATGTCATAGTGTAAGTAACTAATATCAAATATCAAAGTTCTTGAATATTTGTCATGGGCGTCCTGGAATTTTAAGAAATCTTTATCTTTTAATCTACATAATCACGTGTCGAGTTCCAAGTCAATCACAAGATTTTAGCACCATCAGTTTTGCTGGTTCGATGCGACTTGAAATATCTTTGTTATGCTTTTCTTTTTCTGCGCCACATCTAACTTGTGAGTCACCCCGTCGAATTTAAAAACCAACCTATGCAACTAGTGCGCATGCGCTTGAACCAACCGACGTAATCTGTGCGCACCGCGCATGCGCCTAAGCCAACTGACTTAATCAGTCCGCATGCGCTTTAAGGGCTAGATTCAAGCAGATAATCGTTAAATGGTAATCGCATGTCTCTTTCTCGTTCTGTGTTGATTTGTTTCGCGACACGTTTCAATAATTTGAAGGGAAAAAAATCCATCGTGATATTAATCTTATAACTATTTATCTACCGTACTATAAAATAAAATGTGTCGGAAATCATTTGTTTCTAGTTTGTGTTTCAAAGCATCATGGATCGAAATATTTCTGTTAGCATGTGAATCGCTGCCCCACTGAAACTTGCTTTCTACTATCGGCGAACGTTTGAATCAAGCTTTAAACGAGTGTATAGGTGAGTGAGTATACGTCACACTAATACACCAGAGTGTTTTGTTTCGGGGTGTTTCAGCCTTCACACGGTCAAGACCCCGAGGAAGGTAAAAGTGCCAACTCGTGATTGGAGGTTTAAGGTGGCTCCTAATTGCTGTTTACTGACTATTTTTTGACTCCGAAACCCCGATGTTATTGAGGCCGACGTAATCGAGTTTTCGAGCCTTCTTCTTTTTTTTTTTTTTCAT
>CABFVX010000506.1:23039-34243 GCA_902151425.1 Timema shepardi | reverse complement strand
CATCTGTCTGTTTCTCTTTTACAAATATTTCCGTGTTTGTGTTTTTTTATATATCTCTAGCCGTCCTCTTTCTCTTTTTTCTTGTTTCTCTCGTTCATTTCTTCTTTATCGATGTCTCTCGTTACCCCAATAAATATAGTATCCTCTCTCTCTATTTTGTTCCCCTCCTTCTTTTTTCTCTTTCTCTCAACTTGTTCGAAGAGCTCGAGGGTGCTTTATAGAGAGAGCCGGCCGACCCGGGCACTATCTGTTATTATTTACAAACGCCGACAAAGTGGTACCCAGACTGGTTTGCTACCATGCAATTCGTGGCCAGAGTTTTGGGTGCAAGCGGGGGGTCGGAGGGAGGGGGCGCCTTTCCACCCTCCCTTGCGGGTATTGATGGAGTGAGAAGAGTAAGAGGGGGTGAAGTAGGAGGTGTGCGCACTAACACATTATCTTCACCTCAAGTCGGCACGTCAACATCCTCGCTTCAACTAAAAAATAGTAACTAGCTAGTTTCGATGGTTGTAGAAAAAGTGCGTGTGTGTGTGTATATGGGTTGAAAAATGAAAATATGCAACAACCAAAAATCCTTGTAAAAATATCAGATCATTGACTCACAAAAGGGGAAAATGGATGTATTCCATCTACAGAAGATTTGAGAATCTTGACGTTAGTAAAACCTATAACAGCCACCAAACGCTGTAGTCTAATCGTGAGTCTAGGGAAAAACTTGGAATAGTTGTTAATTTTTCTCAAAAAATTGTTTCTGTTAAGTCCTTAGTGGTCTAGGGGTAAAGTGCTCTCCTCAGAACCTGATGTTCGTGGTTTTAAACCCATCAGGGTTCGATGGATTTTTCTTGAGTGATTAAAACCTTGGCGTAAACTTCAGGAATTTTGAGCCAAGCTTTGTAATCTAATGCTCGTATCGAGGGGCTTAAGACGTAGTACTAAAAAAAAACACAAAAGAGTTACAGAAACTTGTTCCTGGCCGATGATTCATCACTGTGGTAAAGTAACTCCCCATTTAACCAATCGATGAAACATTTATTGAATTACGTGCCGGGTATAAAACCTGGTACTATTAGTTCAGTATGAAGATGCGCTACCGACAGAAATAAGGAATAAAACGATTTATTTCCTGAGTTTTCAAGTGTTCTCAAAGTCGTTTTATTTTGATTTTTGGGGATTCAACGTTCATTCTTAAAACACAAGGTCAAAAACACACATTTCAAAAACAAACTTGGAAATGTATAGAATGACTCAAACTACTACTGGGACTCAACAACCTGGAGATGAAAATTTTCTGCAGTCGTGGCTAATGGTTGGAGGGGTTAATTTGTAGAAGTGGCACTTAGAGCCTATTAAATTTCAAAATATGGTGTGTTAAGAGACAAGTGGGTTATAAGAAGGGGGAGAGGGAACGAGAGTGCGGGAGGGGTAGGTAGGAAGCATGGAGGATTGGGNGGGGGGAGGGAGACAAATGTTGAGACAACCTTCAAATTATTTTAGTTATTTTATTGATGATAAGAAATTGAAGTATAATTTATGAATATAACGGGTTAACCAAGGCCCGAATTAATTGGTTTCTTTACTACTTTATTTAGCACTGCGTTTTACTACCCGTTTGGGTTGTACGCCTATGTACAGTAATAAATACACTAATGTGCTAGGGAGGAGGAACGTTGAATTTAGAAGAATAAAACCCATATTTGTGTGAAGTTGGAAGGAAAAAATCCACCCTCAGTGTACCCGACTGGAATCGAAACTTAATCTCCCAATCATCTGCAGTCCAGTATATTGCGAAAGTAGCGCGTTGGACCATGTGGCCACTGAAGTAGGTGTTTCTTACTACTAATACTACTATTATCACTAGCTATTATTATTATTATTATTACTATCCATTTAATCAGCTGAAATTATTTTACAGAAAATATATTTGAACATTTTCCGTCTCGCATCTCTAGTTCCATCATGCCCAAGCGAGGAAAAGTCAGCGTTTGTGTAGTTTTATTTCTAAACTTTTTATGGCCAAAATAAATCAAATATTTCTCCAGTAGAAACATAGAATTTAGTTTTCTTCACATGTTGATATCAACAGTTGTTAAATACATGTCATGAGCATAGCAGCATTAGTTGGGAAAATTTTTAAATGATAAGAAAAATTGGTCGTTAAATTTCAGGACAGATGTATTTAAAAAAATATAATTGAAGGATTTAACGTGCACTTTATGAACCGACTGATTATATCAGTATACGTCTTATAAACTAATTTAAATCTAAAACAGGCACAACCAACACCCAACCCCCTTGCCGTAAACACATCACTGTGAAAGGGTAAACATAAATATCACATATGATCAATTTTTTGGTCGCGCTGGGAATCGGACCCGAAACTCTTATCCCAGTAGACAGTTGACAAATAATAAACAATTGTGGATACCTTCTTGTGAAGATAATTAAACTCTCTGTTTTTATTGGAGAATTATTTTATTCAGTTTGATCACAAAAAAAAAGTGTTGTTTTCAAAACTGCAAAAACACAGCTCATTTCTCGCATTCCCTACACTCCCACCTTAACAGCTGATGTGTCCTTTGATGTAGCTTAAAAAAAGTCCTTGATTGATTCTTGTTCAGATTAAAAATAATATATTTATCTTATATGATAGGAGTGATTTGGAGTACAAGTTATTCTATAACCGTCACATACGTCAATAAACAAAAGAATAATTTCTACAGGAATAACATTTATGACAGTTAGGAACATTGTTTTTATCGTTCTGGTTACTCGCATATTAACTACGATAGCAAGACTGGGACGAGAAATATTTAATTTAGAGTAAAAAATATGTACTTGTGTGTATATATATATGTGTGTGTGTGTGTGTGAATATAGAGTGGAAAACATTTATAAAAAAACACTCTCAGTGGACCCAATCGGTATTTGAACTCAGATATCCCCGTTATCGGTATTCCAATCTATTGCGAAAGTGACGCCATAAAAAGTTTTTTTAGCACCACGTCTTACTAACCGTTTGGGTTATACTCTTATGTACTAATTACATTTATGGTTTTAGGGATTAGGAAGGCTATACTTAGAGCAAGTGTACCCTCATTTGCACGGATGGAGGGTGGAAAACCAGTTCGGAAAACCAGTTCGAAAAACCACCGTCAGTACACCCGACTGAGATTCGAACCTTGATCTCCCTGTCATCAGTAGTCTAGTCTACTGCGAGAGTAGCACATTAGAACAAGCGGCCACTGAAGCTGGTGTTATAAACGCTATTAGATCTACTTTAAAGAATTCATACGTCAAGTCATGTTATTTGCAGCTGTTACTTTTGATAAATAATATAAATACCTATAAAATAACACTAATAATATTGTAAAATGTTATCAAAGCCAAATGAAAAAAGTTTATATTTTATAAGGGTTTATTTTCCTACCAGAATTCTACATTACGTTGTCTGCTTAGGATAAATTCTGTTTGGCTTTGGTTCAATTTTTATACGTCCTGAATTGTATCTTTATAAGACACCTCTTGAGCCGACGGTAAAACAAAATGAGACAAACAATGTTTAAAGAAAGAAACAAAAAACACAAAAGGTTTTTAAAATTATATGTTTTATACTTCATAATAATGTTTCGTGGATGTGTCCCCCCGACAAAATTAACAGTAGTATTATCCCCACCTACCTCAACATATAAACCAAAATACAAATATCGTTAGTTCAACATTTTCTTCAGATTGTAAAATAATTCTTGTAAGTTTTTTTTATATATATATTAAAGGCTAAGTTCTTAGTTTCTGAAACACCCTGTTATAATTAAGTGGAACGTTATCTTGTCGTAAGTGACTTGTATTGCTTTTAACAGCCAACAACTAACAAAAACAATCCTTTTATAAGAGCGACCCCGTCAACTGGTGGGTTTTTTTTTCAGGAAAAACCTTTCGAAATTATGGAGTTGGGAGGAGGAGTAAAAAGGATAAAAATACAGAGGAGGAAGGAAATTCTCTTTACAAGTCTAGTTGGTGTTTGTATCCCTCGTTAGAATGTAATTATGCCTTTAGAAACAATCCCAGGATAAGATGCAAGTTATACAAGCTAGTACTTTACACACGTGAACGACGATGACGTGTATTTTTTTTACCTCCACTGCCCCCCATGTTTTCTCAAACTGTAGACCTGGACCCGGCGATCAATCTTTTTAGTGAGTGAAGAAAGTGTTAAACAATTATATAATTATTTGTAAAAACTTATATGAATGACATGTTTAGATGGATTTAGTTGGTGCTTATTTGGGGAATTATTTTCTAGGATATTAATTCATCATTAAAATATGTAGTCCTGTATATTACTCTAATGCACTAACACTAATGGATCGTTGCAGCAATGGCTGCAAATTATTGCACTTTTTATAAGTAAATGGTAGCCTACATATATAATAAGCCCTCATTTGACTTTTTAGTTAAACATTTAATCGTAAAAGGCTATCAACTCTAAAATAGATTTTTAGCTTTCAGCGTTTAATTTGAATCAAAACCTATATTTTTACCTTTCATGCCACGATGAGAACTTTAAAACAAACCCTCTCTCATCTATTTACCTATTCGTTGCACCAAACCACTCAAGTAGCAATTGAGCTGTTATTATTTTAACCAAAGAGAAATATTTTATTTACCTATTTACAATTATAAACAAATTACTTTAGGTGTGTGGGTGAGTGTGAAAATGAGAGTGTGAGTATGTGAAAATGAGTGTGAGTGAGCGAGAAAGTGAGAGAGAGTGTTTGAGAGAAAGAAAGAGAATATGTGTGAAAGAGTGTGTGCGTGTGAGCAAGGAGGAGTAAAATTTTGGGAGAGATATTGTGTGAAAGAGAGAGAAAATTTTAGGGCATGTGAAAGGGAGTTTGAGAAAGAAAGTTAGAGAGGGAGTGATTATTTTAGAGAGAGAAAATTAAAGTGATATAGAGTAAGAGAGAGAATTTAAGAATGAGAGTTAGAGAGATAAGTTGAGAGAGTGAGTTAGGGAGTAAGAGAGTTTGAAAGTAAGAGAGTTTTATGGAGAGAGAGTTTGTGATAGAGAAAGATTGAGATACAGAGAGAGTTATCTTGAGATAGAGAGAGAATGATTGTGCTTTAGAAAAAGTTTGAGATAGGAGTTTGAGAGAGAGGGAGAGAGAGCGAACGTTTGTGAGAGAGCGTTCAAAAGATAAAACATTTGAGGGAGAAAGCGAGCGTTTTAGAGATGTAAAGCGTTTGAGAATAAGAGGGCATTTGAGAGAAAGCTTAAGAGAGAGCATAATAAAGATAATATGAGAAAATGGTGTAATGTAGAGAATACGTGAGGGTAGAGAGTGTGTGTGAGAGAGGAATGAAGTGTAAAAGACAAAATGAAAGAAGGGTATGTGAGAGAGAGTGCTATAGTGTGTGTGTGTGTGTGTGTGTGTGTGTGAGGTGAGAAAGTGTGGGAGAACGTTAAAGAGCGTGTCAGATAAAGAAAGAGAATGTGAAAATATATATGAACACAAAAACTCATACTTAGATAGTTAAAATGGCAATTTTTAAATATTATTCAAAATCATTTGATTGTTTTTGAGCTTATAATACATACCAAAGATATTTCAACATAATTTTACCATGGTTGAAACTCGAAACAAAACAAACAATATTTTCACGAACTTAACAACATACCTTTTTAATTTTCGAATTATGCTCAATATCATTGATTTAAATGAGAATTAACGATAATAACATTCCAATAAAAAAAAATGTTTCCCCAGTCTAGGCATCTCAATTTAGATGTGTTATGACCAGCATCCAAAGATAAAAATTGTGATTTGTTCGGACCAACTAATAAAGATTGAGTTATTATATTTTAGACAAAGAAATATAGTTTATTTGGAGATTTACAGCAATGAAGCAAATCACTGTTTCCATGGTGATTAAACAAAGAATGAAAAACTGAAAATTCTCTGTGAAAATCGGGTTTTCTTGGAAAGCTACTATTTTTCTCGACTTGCTGGACTCCTAACCGTTAAAATGAGTGGTCGTTTGTCAAAATCTGTTCAGTCATTTCCTCGTAAATTCTATTACCGGAAATGGGCTTATCAAATTATATATAAGACATTAAAATAGTAACGTTTCATTGTGTTGCCCTCTTTCCCTTGTCAGGGATTAAGTGCGTTTTGGCACCTAACTTAATATAAGAAAGAGATGAAGGCATATCAATAAGAATGTAGTCTATTATTGATGGGTGTGAATACGCGTCGACACAGAAATGGCCATTAACGTCATAAATACATCGAACTATCATTTTTATCTCTATTTGAGGTAGACTATTTAACTTGTACGCTCTAAGCTGACTGATTATTGTACAGCACACGACTTAAATATAGAACAGACACAACAACCAGCCCCCTCGCTTCCCCGGCCATCAATCTATCACTGGGAAAAAGGAAACTATAATTTCACAAATTAATTATAAATTTTTGGCTATGCTAGGAATGAGACTCAGGAACCTTTGAGGGGGAGGGGGGGGGGAGATTACCAATGAAACAAAAGGTGAATTTTATATTAGTTTATTTAACGGCTTATTCTATGATATAAGTATTAGGAGGGTAATGTAAGGAAATGCATCAACATTAGCAGACGAATAGCACGAGTAAATCCCATGGGGAAAAGTTCCCATAACATAAACCTATCACCCGCAATCTATCTTGCTTTAAGACTTGACGCATAATACTGTATTATCACCAGCGCACGTGGGAGTGAAATTATTGTTGATTAAAACCTCTATCTCCCTCCCCCATTTTTGTAGGCAATGCGTCCTACTTCCTAATTTATGAAGAGAGAGAGTGAAAACATTAGGAATTGCTGGAGAGAATGTAAAACCCCCTGCTGTGAATAAAAATATTATAAGTTTAAATTGTCAGCTTCCAATAACGTCGCTATGACTATCATGTGACCAAACCCGACCTTCTATTGAACATTAAGGTTTGCGTGACGACCTCAACTTGCTGCTAAAGATAAAATATCCCTGCCACTGTTTTCTACGTTCACAAGCCAAAAGGAATTTAATCTAAGCGTCGACTCGTATATCTCAACTTGTAAATTTCAATTGTAAAAATTTCTCTTGTCAGTTAACTGTAGACATATTCGGAGGNTATGGAGGAGAGGAAAACCATTGGTGGTATGGCGTTGGAACTACTTCTACAAGCTAGTTGATATCGGAGTGGCCCTACGAGAGTGTAGGGGAACGGGTAGAAGGAGCAGGGGAGCAGGCGGGGTTGATGGATGGTTGAGTTTCATGACGACGCTTCGGTGGCACACATACACCCTTCTTCATATCGCACACCCCTATAGGCTCACCACAAGAAGCAACCCCATGTTGAAACAATCTCCTTCAACACTTCACTCTTAAAAGCAAAAATGTTAGTACGTGCCGTGAGGAGTCACAGAGGATGAAGGGGATTTCAAAAATAGAAGCTGATAAGCGAAAACTGGGTCGGGAAGTTGTTAAAAAATTGTTTTTTTTAAAGTCACAAACATAAATAAAACATTCAAAATGTCTGATTGTTACCCTAAAGCAGTGGTTCTCAAAGGTTGTGCGATGGTACACAGGAGTTCCGCTAATATCGCTAGGTGCACCGCAAAATTCTCACCGTTAAGTTATTTATGATAAAAAATGATTAAAATTAGTTTAATTAAATTTTGATGTTTGAAAATATATAGGATAAAAATGTTCAAAGGCTTTCATATATTTATTTTCCGGCTAATCTAATGGCTTACAATCAAAGAGTAGAGTAATCTTGATCTGCTTATTATTTAAAATATTAATAAAATGAATAGTTTGTCTGTCTGTCTGTTATGAACAAATCAACCGCATGCAGAGAAAGGTCTTAAATTTTAAAAATTAGTATCCCTTGTGCACAAACATATGCACCTCGATCATGGAACTTTAGATATTGGATTAGATATGTTTTAATTAATTAAAAACTCGGTCATAAGAAATTATAAGGAAGACTTTTTTCTGTCTGTTTGAAGCCAAGAGTAGCCTCGCAATTTATCACGTGGTTACGCAGGGTAACACCGAATACTTATTCTAGTTAATGATAATCTTGTCATTTATTACACAAAATCATAATTGGCGGTTTAAAAAGTGACCATACACAGGCATTTCCTCTTTTAATAGTATGATTATATATTGGCAAAATATCCTGAAAAGAGTCCAATTTTCACAGATATAACCTAATGTGATAGCTAAAAATATTACTAGATTTACTTTAGTGTATTCATACGTGACCTGAAGCTACTACTTTTAGTTATATTATCAATTTCTATAAAATAGCACTATTTTATTTTATCACCGTGACTTATTATCTGCTAATTATATAAGCATGTATGATAATTACTCTAATGGGGTAGGGATGAGGAAGGAAGCATTTTAGAGGTAATTTACCCGCATTTGCGCGGAAGGAAAGTGAGAAACCATTTAGGAAAAACCACCCTCAGTATACCCGGTTAGGATCCAAAATCCTATCTCCTCGTCATCAGCAGGCCAGTCTAACATTAAAGTGACGCATTATACCTTTTGGCTACTGAAGTGGGTGATAAATTATAGATTGGTAAAACATCGTCGACCTCAAAAAAATATGTATTTTATAAAGGTTTCTTCTTATCAAAAACAAACTATACCTTTAACCTTAGCTGAGTCAGTTGTGTGTCCACCTAATAAGCTAAGGATCCCGGGTTCGATATCCAAAATTGTCAACCAATTTATCAATGGTGAAATGTGGGTTTCTCCTTTCACAGTGATGAGTCAACGGAGTGGGGGATTGGGGATTGTGTTGTCTTTTCTAGTTTTAATTTAGTTTTTTAAGTCGTGTTTGTTCATAAAGTGCGAGTTAAATATCAAATATGACCAAAATAAAAGCCGCCTAGGTGGCCGCGTGATCTAAGGAGCTACTCTTGCAGTAGATTATACTGCCGATAACGGGGAAATCGAGGTTCAAATCTAGGTCGAGTATACTGAGAGTGTTTTTTTTCCCCGAAATGGTTTTCAACTCTTTCCTCCATGCAAATAAGTGTACATTTCCTCTTAATATAACATTTAATCATTTCATCATTAGTGTAATTATTACATAAGTGTGTAACCCAAACGGTTAGTAAGACGCGTTGCTAAGAAAGACGTAAGAGAAATAAAATGTTAAAAAATACTGTAAATGTTAAATGCCATGCCTAGCCGGAAGTAAGAAACGTAAATTCTGTGGTCCGTGGTATTTTCTTCTTTCTTGCCGTGGTTATAATAAGATTGCAGTTCCTTTCAAACGTAATAAATCATATTAACTTGATTGTAAAACGTGTGATTATATTTACAGTTCCTCAGATAGAATAAAATCTGTTTGGTTGTCTCTCGATGAAAAATAAGCATCCCATTTTCACGGCTGCTAAATATATACCTCACACTGTGTTAGTGTTCCCTGGTGCGTCTTTTTAAAAACTCTCCTTAATGCATATTAGTCATAATCTGGCATAAAAACATACCGCAGTGCCGGTAATTACCTCATTCTACGTGCGGTCTCCTCCCCTCCAAACCCCCCCTACCCGGTAAATTTTAATTAGTCTCATGATTCAAAGTGTTGGGATGTATGAAGATGTTGTCAAAGATAAGCCCATACTACTACTGTTTGCTTCACTTGGAGGCCCGTGAATTAACTTAGTAAAGTGGAACATTTTTTTTATCTTGGTATTTTTGGGGAAAGGCATCTTAAAAGCACTAGGGTGAACCGGAGAAGCTAAAAAATATACAAAAAATAAAAAGGGCCTTATCTGACAGCTAGAAAATCTGCTATACTCGATAACACTTCTAAATGAACTGTGGCTTTTATGGAGAAAATCTTTATCATCTTTAGGTTAACTGTTGTCAACATGGGCCCCCATGTGGTTCTTCCAAATGGGGGCCAGATTGAATTCCCATCTGCTGGTAGTGTGGCATCTCCCCCCTCGAGAGAAAATTCCAGGAATTTAACTTTGTGGGAGGGAATTGTAGAGCATCTGAACAAAAATTCTGAGTTTCAAGAGCCAATTTTAGCAAAAAAGGGAAATTTCTGAAAAAATAACAAAAAATCAGATGGATCTGTAGTGAAACCCATTGAAAAGAAACAATACATTTTTCATAAGTTTATTGAACATAAAAAACTGAAAAGAAAACCGTTGAAGAGATACCCACTGGGAGGAAATCTACATTTTATCATTTTTACCTCAGTTAACTCGGATTTTGATGTTTCAAAATTGTTAATAGCAAATGGCGGCCAAATTCCAAATTTACAATTTTATTTTTTCATAAAAATAACAAAAATAAAGTAAATATTGCAGATAGATAAGGGGGGCTGAAGCCCCCTTTATCAATCATTTATGGGCGCCCATGGTTGTCAAATCTCCTTGCTCTCAGTTATGTCGGAAATTGATGTGCTGGGGGTAAGAAAGCGCTACTGGAAACATGGACAAAACCGTGTTGCAAAATTTGTCTTATATCAGAGGGAAAATTGACCCAAGAAGCCAAGATAATGATGACGCTGTTTCCCAATAGTTACCATACAGTTACCTCAAAGATGTTATACAGGGGGGATCTTATATCACGCATTCATACGTCAAGAAATGTTATCTGTCACAGTCTTTTTTATATAAATATAATCAATAATACTAATAATATAATAAAATGTTATCAATGTTGGTAAAAAGAACAATTGTTTGTATCTTCTCAAAGGATGTTCTTATGAAAATTGGACTGTATCTACCCTTTACAATATACTATTACTTGTATACTCCTGTTATTATAAAGTATGTGTGTTTCTTGATGGGATTGTCTTACGGTGAGAGCTCATCAAGCTCTTGTCCAACCTTCAAGCTGGACGGCCATCCCTGTCGGCTGTCCGCGATTGTTTATTCAATATATTCACAGCTACCCCTCATATCGGAGGACCGTTTTGCATTTACTTTTAACCGTAATGCACCCAAGTATTACGTTTTACAACCCAACCCCAGAAACGGTACGAATGTTTATGTTTTGTTTGAGGGGTGGGCAAGTTAATTGTAACACCCCCCCCCATTACCAAAATGTTGGATTTTTCCATGCCAACTTAAAAGTTTTGATTTGAACAGTTTTACATCTTAATAGTCATACAAGATAAAAAAATATTAAAATTAAAAATATGTGGGGG
>CABFVX010000506.1:0-23029 GCA_902151425.1 Timema shepardi | reverse complement strand
AAAAATATGTGGGGGGGGGGGGGAGGAGATCGGGAATCTAAGTGTAGCCTACCCACTCGATAATTTGTTGGTTTTTAATGCAAAAATAAATGTCATGTTTTGCACCCAAGTATGGTGTTTTGCACTTCAATGTATTAGCGAGAAAAAAAAAATTAATATGCGATAGAAATAAGTTGTTAGACCTTCCTTCGAGCCCTCACACCCTCAGTGGCGCGTCAAAATAAGGGATGTGGTGCTGACGTTGCCACTCAATGACCTGTCACTTGTCAGTACCTGTGAAGACATAGGACAGTGCACACGAACTTCACACGTCATAGTGCTGCTTGTGCAAGGTCAGTGTATGGACATCCAAAATAGATGCAAGTGGCTAGTGTGCACCACTCCAGTTGCGGTGACGTGACGTCAACTTGGCGTCACAGGAAGCAGGTCACCTGTGTGAACTTCCTTTTTTTTTACGGGTGACGTGGCTTCACAGGACGTGACTGAAAAAATTATGCACGTGCGCCTATTTGCACCGGGCTTAAATTTCAGTCCTGCTTTAGCTCAAACCACGCATCCATGCGACCTTGGCGGCATCACGCAGATTAAGGACTAGAGGTACCCACCCCCCTCCCTCGCCTAAGGGCGTTAACAGCCACAAAACACACAGGTGTAGCAAACAATGATTAGCATAATTTACGAACTCTGTACCTTAATCCTCTCACTCTCAGGTGTCCGATACCTTCTCCCCCGAAAGGTGGGCATTGATTATGCAGCATGAAAGATAGGAAGAAATAGAAATAGGTAAATTGGAAAATAGCCAGAACTGACACATGATGAACGTGCCAATAATTGCCAGTGAGGTGTGAATAGTACTGTACTGCTGTACTGAGAAATAAACCAGGAGGTGTTATTACGTACTTGGATTCCATGTGGAGGAAGGGGAAGGGTGGTTAGGGTTGAAGTGGAAGGCAGATATACGGCGTTGATGGTAGAACTCCTTTGGTTACAAGAGTTAAGCTAGCGTCTCACGTTTTCAATTGGGAATTGAATTAATGAGTGTGTTCACCACTAATTATTTAAATGTTGACTACAATAAAGAATAATGTGTTTTTCATCCCCAGAGAAAATGTTACATGAATTGGTTCTGTTATATGTTCTAAGAAAATGTTACCTTTATTTTTAATGTTTCATGCCTTAAGAACATGTTACCTCTATTTTTAATGTTTCATGCCTTAAGAGCATGCTACGTCTATTTTTAATGTTTCACGATTTAAGAACTTATTACCTCTACTTTTAATGTTTCATGCCCCAAGAAAATAATATTTAAATGTATCCTGTTTCATGCCCTAAGAACATGTTACCTCTACTTTTAATGTTTCATGCTATAAGAAAATGTTACCTAAATTTGTCCTATTTCATGCACTAAGAAAATGTTACCTAAATTAACCCTGTTTTATATCCTAAGAATATGTTAACTAAATTTGCCCTGTTTTATGCCCAGAGAAAATGTTACCTAAATTTGTCCTACTTCATGCCCTAAAGAGAATGTTAACTAAATGTACTGTTGCATGCCCTAAAAACGTTACCTAAATTTGTCCTACTTCATGCCCTAAAGAGAATGTTAACTAAATGTACTGTTGCATGCCCTAAAAACGTTACCTAAGTTTGTCCTATTTCATGCCCTAAAAAAAAGTGACCTAAATTCGCCCTGTTTTATGTCCTATGAAAATGTTACCTAAGTTAACCCTGTTTCATACCCTAAGAACATGGGACTAGGGCTGCTTAAATCACAGTGACAAATACCCCATTCTTCCCCAGCCCCCCTCCCCCCTTCTCTCCGCGTGCACTCGAATGAGAGTCGAACCTTTACTGCAGGGGTGGACTGGGCTGCCGAGATACCGCGAAATATCCCAGTGGACCGACTTTATCTGAGATGCCACAATTAATTTAAATAAAATAAAGCTATCAATTCAATTTTAAATGATTGTTTTTATTAAATTTTCATCAAAAGTTCTCGTGGGTAATTTTGAGGGCGCCCAGAATGCATCATTTGTGAAGAGTAGCCAGTGATCCATTTATTAAGTCCTGTAGTAATAGAGCTATTAAAACTTTATATATATGACTATAATGGGACAAAAACATCTTACAAAACCAGAGCAACTATTACGTCTCTCCAATCACCTGCCGAATTATTTCCAAACACTTCAATAAGCGGTCCTCCTTTACTACGCCCGACCCCATAACCCCCTTAAAGTCGAAGACTCGACATCGCATGTCTGAAAACAGTCCACGAGTTTTATTTATACTACCTTTCGGGTATTTCTTTAAAATTTCAATTATTTTGAATCCAACACCTTTGGAGTGTTAATTATAGTGTAGATTGTATAAACTTAAGCTCGTCTGCAATATAAACACTGAGCGGCACGATAAAATAAAGCCGGGATTTACTTATTTTATTTTTCTAAAAAAAAAAAGCATGTAGCCTATAGTCGAATCAGCCGTACAAATGCTACATACACTCTCAGTTGAGAGGGAATTGTCAATTGACACACCGAAAGAAGTAAATATTTCAGGATACGCACTATAGTCATCGTTTTATTTGGCAACTACGAGTCAAGTACTCGTATCAAACAATTGAATTATTATTATTATTATTATGTGTTCTGTCTCACAACAGGCCCATTCCTTTTTTTCAAAGAACTAAGACCTCCAATGCGCCCTGTTCTCTGCAACCTCCTTCAGCCCACAGAATTTTCTTCTTTACTTCAAGTAATCTAATATTTGAATCCTTCTTCTCCTTAAGCAACTCTTTCCCTCAACCTTTCCTTCTATGACGTCGTGCAGAAGACAGTTCCTCTTAAGGATGTGTCCGTTCCAGTTTTCCTTACATCGAAATATCTCGTCAAAAATAGTTCCCTTCTCCCCCACTATTCATAGAACTTCATTTATTCCGGTTTGTCCACCTGATTTTCTCAAGTCTTCTCTCCAGCACCACATTTCAAAACTCTCCCCAAGTATTTCTTTTCCATCCTCTTAAGAATCCAAGTCTCTGTTCCATACAGCGCGATGCTCGAAATGTAGCATCTCATCAGTTTCTTCCTCAGTTCCAAACTCAACTTGCTGGTCAGCAGTAACCTCTTGTTGAAAGCTTCCTTGGCCATCACGATACTCGACATCATTTCCTCGGTGCAGTAATCATCCTTTGCCAGCAAACTTCCCAAGTACCTGGTTTCCAATTTTGATTTTCAATGTTTCTTCATTTTTTGAAATCACCAACACTTTTAACTGCTCATTGTTGATCTCTATACCATAACTTCTCCCTATCTCCACCAGCCTGTCTTATATACAGACGCCATTAAACAATAAGGTATCACTCTTACATTCACTGACTACACTATGGTGCAGCTTATTGACCGCATTCAGTGGCGTCCTTTATTTTCTTGACCATTTATAATTGCGTCTGTCCATATGTCTGTTCCGAATAACTGTCAAATGCGTAGCTCAATTTTAACGAAATTTGGTAGCGACATTCTCTGAATCTAGGCCAAACGATGTATGTACTGCACATAGTTTAAAATTGGTTATTCATTTCAATGTGACGGCCGCTTAAAGGTTTTCAGTTTTATTCCAAGCAATCGATCGAGAAGGATGCACAGGGCGTATTTTTAGTAAATTTTGACATATATTGTGAGGCTTAAATCCTTAACCACGTGAACAAAGGTTTTTCTCAATGACTATATTAATGTACTATTGACTAACGTATTAATGTTTTTTGTCTAAGTTGATCCCCAAATTCCCAAATCCCCAAATATAAGAAGAAATTAACTCAAATTTGCGTGGTAGGATTGCGGGAGACCATTTAGAAAAAAAACTCACCCTCAGTAGACTTAGCTATCATTCGAACCCTGATCTCTCCGTCATAATCAGGCCAGTCTAAAACAAGAGTGTCCTTAGACTATTCTGCCACTGAAGCTGGCAATAAAACCCGCTTTGGTGGCCGCATGATCTAACGCGCTAATCTCATGTTGAACTAAACTGCTGATGACGGGGAAATCGAGGTTTGATCCCGGTTGGGTGCACTGAGGGTGGTTTTTACTAAACAGTTTTTCACTCTCCCTCCACGTAATAGTGGGTGCACTTCCTCTAAATTAAACCTTCTCAATCCTTAAAATCATTAGAGTAGTTAGAACATAGGCGTATAGCCCGAATTGGAAGTAAGACGCGGTGCTAAAAAAATAAAATAAAAAAAGCTGGCTATATTTAACTATGAGTGTGTAGTGAAGCTAATGTTTGTCATCCTTCTCAATCTAACAAGTTTGCAGTGTAAAATGGAAGCGGTCTCTCTTGTGTCCCGAGATGAGAACTCGTCAATTTATTCCACTTTGTCGGCCACGTATGAGAGACACGCAGTGTGTGTGTTTGTGTTAGTATGGTGGGAACACACGCAAAGGAATCGACAGACAGAAATATATCCTCGGGTACGGGGGGTCTTGGGTTCGAAGTCTGGTGCCTGCACGAAGAATAAGTAGCTGTGTGTGGGCGAACGAGTTTAAGGGGAATTATATATTTTTATACATTCTTTTGGGAGGTAATTTTAATATGTTTGAAGCAACTGATTCTATCCACTTTGGTGGACATGCGAGTAAAGGCGTTGGACTCGTATCATCTGGTTAGTCGTTAAAAGGATGTTTTGGGTCAAAAACACGATTTAATGTGTCCTGAGTTGTTAATATATTTTTTATCCTAAAAAGGCTTTTCACTCTCTTTCCATGTAACTAAATATATAGTAGGATTCTAGTAGAAAGTTTTTTTTTTTTTGCTGTTTACATTAATAGTATTTTACTATATTATCAGCATCACTATTACTTTATGTGTATTTATTATATATATCAAAACTGACAGCTGCAGAACACTTTTATAACTGTCCCTTTATACGAAAATTGGATTGTATTCACATAGTAATAAAATAGCTCTTTTTGTCCAATGTGTATTAGCTCCCGTTTGGGTTGTACCTATAGGCCATTGAAACGGCACGCGCTCTTGTATAAAAGTGGATGAAATCATGCTACAGGAACATGGTCTTTGGAAATAGAACAGGATGAGTTCAGGTAACATTTTCTAAGTTAATGAAACGGGTTGTGTTCAGGTAACAATTTACTAGGCAATGAAACAATTTTATCAAACAATTTCTTAGTAAATCTTACATAAAATATGAGTTCAGGTAATATTATTTATTATTTAGCACCACTTCTTACTACCCATTCGGGTTATACGACTATGTACTATTTATTTACTCTAATGTGTTAGGGATTTTGAAAGTTTAATTTATAATAAGTCCACCCACATTTGCTTGGAGGGAGAGTGGAAAACCATTTAGGAAAAATCACCCTCAATGTACCCGACTGGGATTGAACCCCGATCTCTCCATCTTTGACAGTATAATCTAACACGAGAGTAGCACGTTAGACCACGTGGCCACCGAGGTGGGCTTCAGGTAATGATTTATTAGGAAATGAAATAGGATGAGTTCATTTACAAATTGATTAGGCCTTAAAACAGGATGAGTATACGTAACAGGACAAATTCAACCTTTTTAGACCATGAAATAGGACAAATTTAGATGTTTTTTTTTGCCATGAAACAGGACGAGCTTAGGTAAAAAATATCCATGAAACAAATTCAGGTAAAATCTTTTTAGAGGAAAAAACAGGACACATTGAGGTAACATTTTCTTTAGACATGAAACATACGATATTCTTTCGATGGTCAACATTTAAATAATTACATAATTATCGCTCTAAGCTTATAGAAACTTGGAAATCAATAGATAGAAAGTAACCCACCTTTAGGCAAGACCAGTGTATTAAATGAGCCAATTAAACTGACTATAATACGTCTGGCATCCCAAGTACTGATTACAGTAGAGCTATATACTAAATTAAACTACGTAATTTGTGGTTTTTACACTTAACCTTGTTATTAAAGTGCCAAGCAGTGCCTAATTACACAAAACATTACTTTTGATTCGAATAGTTTAATACAACTCGTTGAAATACCGATCTCTTATATTTTAATGTATAATTTAAAATCAAAATTAGTGTCAGTTAAGTTTTGCATTATTAATAAATAATGTAGGTACAAAAAGTCTACGTCAATCAATATCATCCTTATCGTGGTGTTTATACCTTTGTGTCCTTTTCTTTGCAAAAATTTCAAAATTAGCTAGAATATTATAGACTACAATTTGTTATGTAGAAGGTTTTGTTTGTTCTAGAAGTGTGTTAGAGTGTAAGTCATGTGCTGATATAATCAGTATATTTATATAGTTCATGTTAAATACCTCGAATACATATAAAAATATATACAATTATAGACTACAATTTGTTATGTAGAAGGTTTTGTTTGTTCTAGAAGTGTGTTAGAGTGTAAGTCATGTGCTGATATAATCAGTATATTTATATAGTTCATGTTAAATACCTCGAATACATATAAAAATATATACAATTTTTTTTTAAAATTATAGGCTCTAATCGAATTTTCAATCAAACTTAATCATCAACCTACAATCAAATTAAATAACAGTTCATTTCATCCAAAATCAGTTACTGTAACAAGTACACATACACACAACTTAAAATATATTTTATAATACACGTTTAGTGGCCTTTGTTATAATATAAGCCTACATTTTAATTTGCCAATGCATAACCTTTAATCATGATTACTCTTTAATAAAACTGTAAATACTAGACTGCTTGATATGGCTCAGTTTCTGAGTAAAGACACAAGATAAATTATTTTATTATAATATATAATCTCTTGCAGCCTGCTAAAAAATGTAGCCTAAACACTTTAAGTTAGTAAATGCATTTTGTTGCATTGACACTGTCATATAAGGCATCTGCAGAATAATACATAAAAGTACAGTAAGTATAATATTTTTAAAGTAAAACATGCATGTTACCAAATCGTAGACCAGCAACAGCCATAAATTGACCTGGCGGTCTAGGGGTAAGGTGTCAGACTTATATGCTGGCGGCCGGGGTTTAATCCTCGGTCCCGGCAAAGATTTATCTGAATACCAAACCCTTCCTTCACCTCTGACAAGACATCTTGTGAATGTGAGGAATGACAGGCCTCCGCCGTGGTTCGGATTCCACGTTAAACTGTAGGTCCTTCATTTCATCTCACAATCACCCTACCATTACACATTAGCGTAAGTGCGCATAACCCGAACGGGTAGTAAGACGTGGTGCTAATAATAAAAATATACAACCATAAATGATAAAAGCAATATTATTCTTCATACTTTTTTACACTGCGTCTTACTACCTGTTCAGGCTATACATTATTATTATTATTATTATCACCACGTTGAATTTACAGGAAGTGTACCCACATTTGCGTAAAGGGAGGGTGGGAAACAATTTTTAAAACACACTTAAAACAGCCAACTGGTGTTTGAACCCCGATCTTCCATTCATCGGCAGTCTAGCTTAACACGATAAACAATCTTACAAATAAACACAAATTAAATCTTAAGTTAATAAATCATACTATATATAATATATATATAGGCTATATATATAACTAATTTAAACATTTAATTTACTAAACATGACTTCTATTTATATAAACTAGTTCTTACTATACAAGATTTTAATTATTAAAATCTCTTAAGCATTTTAAGCCAGTTTCATCAATAATAAAAAAAATATTAAAAAAAAATCTCAAAGTGTTCAAAGTACACCGGTGCTACTGAGAGTGATTTATAATAAGTTTTCCACTCTACCTCAACGAAAATGCGGGTACACCTCTTATAAATATAACCTTCTTAATCTATACAACCGTTAGCGTAGTTTGTATACTTATAAGAGTATAACCCAAAAGGGTAGAAAGACACATAACTATTTTGTTTGAACAGGGGGCTTAAGTTTGTATCCCTGTGTGCGTGTGTATTTGTGTGCGAATGTGTGTGTGTGTGTGTGTGTGTAAGAGAGGAAAATAGAGTCACAGAAAGAGTGCGAGAAAGAGCGTGAGAGGGCGGGAAATATTGTGAGAACGAAAAAAAGATCGTAAGAATGCAAGTGTGCGTGAGAGAGAGAGTGCGCATAAGAGAGACAGAGATCTCGCGCACATCAAAGACAAAGCGCGTTCACGAGAGAGAGCACGCGCATGAGAGTCCAGAGAGAGCGCATAGGAGATACAAAAGTTAGCACATGAGAGTCAAGAGAGAGCGCATAGTAGATACAAAAGTTAGCACATGAGAGTAAAGATAGAGCGCATAGGAGATACAAAAGTTCGCACATGAGAGTCAAGATAGAGCGCATAGGAGATACAAATATTAGCACATGAGAGTCTAGCTAGAGCGCATAGTAGATACAAAAGTTAGCACATGAGAGTAAAGATAGAGCGCATAGGAGATACAAAAGTTCGCGCATGAGAGTCAAGATAGAGCGCATAGGAGATACAAAGGTTCGCACATGAGAGTCAAGATAGAGCACATAGGAGATACAAATGTTAGCACATGAGAGTCTAGCTAGAGCGCATAGTAGATAACAAAGTTAGCACATGAGAGTAAAGATAGAGCGCATAGGAGATACAAAAGTTCGCACATGAGAGTCAAGATAGAGCGCATAGGAGATACAAATGTTAGCACATGAGAGTCTAGCTAGAGCGCATAGTAGATAACAAAGTTAGCACATGAGAGTAAAGATAGAGCGCATAGGAGATACAAAAGTTCGCACATGAGAGTCAAGATAGAGCGCATAGGAGATACAAATGTTAGCACATGAGAGTCTAGCTAGAGCGCATAGTAGATAACAAAGTTAGCACATGAGAGTAAAGATAGAGCGCATAGGAGATACAAAAGTTCGCACATGAGAGTCAAGATAGAGCGCATAGGAGATACAAATGTTAGCACATGAGAGTCTAGCTAGAGCGCATAGTAGATAACAAAGTTAGCACATGAGAGTAAAGATAGAGCGCATAGGAGATACAAAAGTTCGCACATGAGAGTCAAGATAGAGCGCATAGGAGATACAAATGTTAGCACATGAGAGTCTAGCTAGAGCGCATAGTAGATAACAAAGTTAGCACATGAGAGTAAAGATAGAGCGCATAGGAGATACAAAAGTTCGCACATGAGAGTCAAGATAGAGCGCATAGGAGATACAAATGTTAGCACATGAGAGTCTAGCTAGAGCGCATAGTAGATACAAAAGTTAGCACATGAGAGTAAAGATAGAGCGCATAGGAGATACAAAAGTTCGCGCATGAGAGTCAAGATAGAGCGCATAGGAGATACAAAGGTTAGCACATGAGAGTCAAGATAGATCGCATAGGAGATACAAAAGTTAGCACATGAGAGTCAAGATAGATCGCATAGGAGATACAAAAGTTAGCACATGAGAGTCAAGAGAGAGCGCATAGGAGATACAAAAGTTAGCACATGAGAGTCAAGAGAGAGCGCATAGGAGATACAAAAGTTCGTGCATGAGAGTCAAGAGAGAGTGCATAGGAGATACAAAAGTTAGCACATGAGAGTCAAGATAGAGCGCATAGGAGATACAAAAGTTCGTGCATGAGAGTCAAGATAGAGCGCATAGGAGATACAAAAGTTAGCACATGAGAGTCAAGATAGATCGCATAGGAGATACAAATGTTAGCACATGAGAGTCAAGATAGAGCGCATAAGAGATACAAAAGTTTGCGCATGAAAGATACACGGATCTCGTGCACGAGAAAGACAGAGTATGCGTGCACTAAATATTGCACGAGAGTGAGAATGTGACTGTGTGAGTGAATAAACTAGTAGAAATAGAATAAAAGCAAACCTATCGTATTGTGAGACACGCAAGATGTATATTAATTATATTAATTCCCGCAACGCCGAGTTTGATCCCTGTCTGTGATTAAAACCCACAAGAGATCGTGCAGTTCCGCAACTCTTAACTTATAAAGTACCAATCTATTCATTAAGCATATTCTAAATTAGCGCTGAAAAACCCACACGCTCTTCTAGACCAGCTAATTAACTTGTTTTGTACTCATTAACTATGTTGTTTATTCAAGTTGTTTGTGAGCTATCATCTAAAACAGTCTTATTTACCTAGAGCTACCCTACTAGACATTCTCTTTTTTTGCCCCATTTTTTTTACTGAAATTTTATGTCCGTCTATATTTTCCATGCAATTAAACATGTTGGTATTTTATAAAAAATATATTAGATATGAAAATAGATAGGTTAAATACAGGCTGAATTTTCTCTCCAGAGACCCCAGACTTTTGTCAATACCACGGTATTTACTTATAGATCCTGTGACCTTGCCTTCTTACGTATGCTTAGCGGCAGTGTTGACTACAGATAGGACCTGCTCCTTCACAACAGGGTTGAACTCTTTCCGTGACTTTCCAGTGGTCTTGCCTTACAACTCGTTCACACGACGAGGTTTTTCCACCTTATAGGTTTTTAACCTATTAGGTCGCAATTTAATGCAGTTTTCAAACAATTAGGTTTTTTAACCATAGGTTTTCTTTATCGAGTCACCGTACTCGTATACGCGTAAAGTAGCTCCATGGCTTCTTTGGTGCTGACTGACAACTCACAGCTGACTTCTGACAGTCAACATTTAGGTATATACCTACATTTTTACTGTCAGAAGTGACAGCTGCTAAACACATGTTTTTGCAGATCATCTGGTTTTGCGTAAGGATACATAATTTGGTCTGGTAACATTTCAAAGCTGTCAATCAGCACCAAAGAAGCCATGGGGCTACTGTATGTATGCTAATACTTCCATCAGCTTCCTCGTAAGATGGACGTGAATACTTTTCTTATTATATATTGATAGCTTAGTCATCGCCGTAAAATAATCAAACTAGCTCATAAACTCGATATCAGCATTGAAAATGAGCTAAAAACTAAGATAATTCAATTGTTTTAAAAATAATTTTAAAACATTATTTTCATCAGATCTATCATAATTTAAAAACGTAACAAAATGATTTCTTAAAAGTATATCGCAAATTTCTCCCCTTATAGTTATTATGAATTTTTTTTAAATCTAAATCCTGCCTTTTTTTTTACAAATTTTTCCTTTAATATTAAACCTATTTCCCCCTATGCTAATTATTTTAAATCCTTGTCTTTTTATGAGTTCCATGTCCATATTGCATGCCATTATTCTACATATTGTGCAAAGTTGAACCCCGACTGGCTGGTGAACGGCCAGTCAGCCCTCGGCAACGTTGTGCCATAAGGTAAAAACACCCTATCATCTGAACGCTCCCACTACAATATATGTGCCACTGGCGACCGGTTAGGTTTTTTTTTGCCAGATCACCGTATAAGGTTTCCGTTGACAAAACATAATGTCCAAATTGACCTAATAAGTCATGTTACCTTATAGATTCGCCGACAGTATCGTGTGAACACGCACATTTAAATTAATGCGCCACTGCAGCGTATGGTAAAAAAAACAACCTATTCAGCAAAATCACCTCAGCCTCATCGTGTGAACGAGCTGTTAGTATGCACAGCGGCGATGTTAACTAGATTTTTGTGCACAATCTAGCAGCGCGTGCTCCTCGTTCGTTAATATTGGCAAACGGGTTCGTTTAAATCATGTCAAAGGACATTTAGGAATTAATTTGATGTAATGAAGTGTGCCTTCAAAATTTTACATGCATAAATTGGTAAAGAAGTTAGAAACAACGGGAAGAGTTGTCAATCACCATTCAAGAGGCCATAGACTGTCTGAAGAGACAATACAGGATTTAAAGGTGCGATTACCAACATCATCATCAAAATCATTACGCATAGTTTCCCTCGAGATTATGGTAAATAATTGTTCATATTTTGTGTATCAGAAAGCTGCCAAAAAGTCTAAACTGCATCATTAACGTGTTTAAAATGTTTATGAAATGCTTCCGAGGAACGATGAAAAACATATGTAGTTTTGTCTATGGTTTCAATATTTTCTTATCCAAAATTTTAGGATTTTGGACTGTACTTGATTTACGGATGAAGCTCGATTTCATATGAACCTCTACATAAACTCTCAAAATGCACATATGGGCACAAGAAAATCTTCATGCGTTGCATACACAGCATCTGCATTCCTAGAAACTCGGAATGTGGTGTGATGTGACTCGTAGACAAATTATCGGCTCTATTTTTGTTTTTGTACCAACTGTTACCACGGAAGTGTATACCTAGAAATATTCAGTGAGTTTGTAAATCAGTTGACAGATACCTGTTTGGATGGCCGCCAGGTCTAACTTGCTACTCTCGCAGTAAACTAGACTGCTAATGACGGGGAGATTAAGGTTCAAATCTATGTCGGGTGTACTGAAAGATGTTTTTACTAAATGGTTTTTCACTTTTCAGTCTCTTTCCACGCAAATTTGGACACCCTTTCTATAAATATAACCCTCCTAATCCTTAAAAACCATTAACGCAAATAAAATAGTACATAGGCGTATAGTCTGAACGGGTATTATGACGCGGTGCTAAAATAGAATAAAATAACCAATCATGAACTAACTGAGGGATATTTTCTACAAGATGGTGCAACATTTCACGCTTTAAATGTCAACAAAAGAGAAATTGAAAGTTTTTTTTGTTGGGGATCAAGTAATCTAAAAAATATTTGGTCACCAATATCTCCAGATCTTACACCAGCTGACTTCTTTCTTTATTGAAGAGGAGAGTGTACATATACTCCATTCACAGTAGGAATTACTCTCTGAAAGGTCTTTTTTCCAACCAATATCCTACGATATAATAGATTTCTGGTAGGGAAAAAGACCTTTCAGAAAACAATTCCTACGGTGAATGGACTTTAAATAAAGCCGGAACAATCGCAGTCCTCAAAGCTCTACGCCAAGAGATTGAGGACACATCAAGAAAGGTATTCCAAAATTTGGTGGGTCGAGTGGAAAAGTGCCTGAATGCAGGAGGCCACCATTTTCAACATCATGTGTGGGCAGACTCTGTTTCTCACGGTTCAAGGTATGTGTACTGTACATACAGTTTCATGACGAACTGTAAATAAATATAAGTTAGAGTTACAAATGTGTGTGGCCTCTAGCGAGCGAATCACCCTGTAAATTAGATTGTATATATCTTGGTTCTCCTATCAAGATATATAATCTATTTTTAATTTTCATTTATAAAAAGTGGTTCACGTGCACTTACTGAACCGACTGGTTATATCAACACATGACTTATTAATTACCTTATATATACAACAGACACAACCCCAGTCGTTGATTCATCACTGTGAAAGGGTAAATTCATATTCCTCCAATGATACATTTTTCGACCGTGCCACGAATCAAACACGGGACCCTTAACTCAAAATACAAACACGCTACCGACTGAGCTAAGGCGTCAGACATCATCAATCCAATCTATTGCGTGAGTGATGCCTTAGAACATGTGGCCACCGATGTTTTTTTTACTAAATGGTTTGCCACACTCCCTCCACGTCAATGAGGGTACACTCTCTCTAAAAATAATAACTTTATCATCCATACCACATCATTGTAAATACACGGATAGCCCGGATTGAGTGTCGAAAGACCATCTCACCCCACGGATATTATTACTTAGCTTAGAGATCATTGTAGATTCACGGATAGCCCGGATGAGTGTAGAAAGACCATCTCACCCCACGGATAACACCTAACTTATAGATCAACCATGGCAGGAGAGGTGTTAACAGAGAGCGGAAAGTTCTTATTGAAAACATTGGCTGAAAGTGACTAACGTCAATCTATTCGAAAATAATTATTTGACTACTAATACAATATAGTAATATTATATTATCAATAAAAAGTAATATAAAACGATTATAATAATACTTCCAACCTACTAAGGACCTTGTAAAAAATACAAAATTTGGCAACTTTTTTTTGCATTGCGTCTTACTACTTGTTTTGGTTAGAGCTTCGTTACTAATTACGCAAATGATTTTAGAGACCAGTAAGGCTAAATTTATAAGAAGTTCACCTGCATTTGCGTGTAGAGAGATAGTGTAAAACCATTTTGTAAAACCCCTCTCAGTACACCTGACTTAAATTTGAACCTCGATCTCCCAGTCATCGGTAATCTAGTCTACTGTGAAAGTAGCGCCTTAGACCATGTGGCCACCGAAATTGGTTGGCTAAAATGATAAAGTTTTATTAATATTCTATTATTAGTGCTATTTTATAAATATTGATAGTATTTATCAAAAGCGACAGCTACAGATCACATGACTGGAAGTATGGATACGTTAAAGTAGTTCTTCTCAGCCACTTAAACACGGCACACGGAATAAGTTGCTAAAATGGTTTTTCTTAAGAATACATTTTTATAATTTAAAATTATTTTTAAGATGGTGTATTTTTTGTAATCATTGTGTTACTTCATTTTTTAAATTATGTTAACCATGGATTTTAAAATATGCATTATTATTCCTCAGGGGATTTTTTTCACCGCTTTTCAACAATTCACCAAAGTCTCGTGGCACACCGGTTGAAAAGTGCTACGTTAAATAGGAGTAAAGGGTACGCGAAAAAAAAGGCTTTACTTTTGCAATTTTTATATCAAAACTTTTTTGGTCAAAATAAATCAAATATTTATCCAGTAAAAACATAGAGTTTAATTTTCTTCCCAAAATGGCGATATCAATAGTTGTTGAATATCTGTCAAGAGTGTCTTGAAATTTAATGACAACTTTTTCTCTTAATTTAAAAAGTTTCTCATATAATGCCGTTATACTCATTAGAGATATTCAACAACTGTTGATATCACCGTGTGAAGAAAAATAAACCATCTTTCTACTGGATCAATATTTTATTTATTTTGACCTAAAAAAAGTTTTTCAAAAAAACCCTGAAAAAAATTTAACTTTTCTCAACCTCCCTACATCCCCACATTAAGGTGTATCTAGTGATCTTTCAAGCATTTAGATAAGGCCCTTCTTATGAAAATTGTACTCTATATAAACCTCCACCAAGAGACTAGGGAGACCAATCAGGAACCCGACGACGACACAGGTGGTTGAGATGCATACCCGTAGTTTTTGTTTGTTACAAGTAGACAGAAGAAGACAGAAGACATCTTGAGGCAAACAATGAGTGCCCTTACCTGAGTAGTTAGATGCGCCTCGTTATAGAGACTAACATTAAGGGACAAGAATGAAGAGGAAGAGGGTGATATTTCCTCCTGAAAGGTGCAATACTTTTTATCTTTAAAAAAAATATTCCACGCCTTCATTCACCAGCCGGCGTAACGACGCTTAAATTCACGCCGTCCGTTCTGTGAGCAGGGACAAATACCAAACAACCCTTTCAGTCAGTCCGATATCCTGTCCTTATTTGAAACATTCAATCTTTTTTTTTTACCATAAGGTCCGTGTCTAATTCCAAATTGCCCTTCTACTCTCAAAGCAACGAAGCCTAGTGTTTCTCAAACTATGGTACGCATACCCTCAGGGTAACATGAAGGACTTCATGAGTATATGTGATGTACCACTGAGTTTCATTAATCATGAAATATGTTTTGGTAATAGTAAGTATAATAAACAAAATAATGCAGATTTGGATTTTGTCATAGAATTTTATCTAAACCTTTCTTTACGTCGACCACCTCTGTGATTTAGTGATTTCAAATCCAAAGGTTCCAGGGTCGATGCCCATCGCTTCCAGATTTTCTGTGAATGAGGAACTGGGTCAACTCAGACTCTTGAGGACAAATGGGAAGCTACTTGAATGAAAAAATAGCGGCTCCGGTCTAGAAAACTTATATTAAAGAGCGGAGGGCTTGCTGTGCTGACCACATGACACCCTCTATTAGCAGATGTTGGCAATATATTTATATAAACTAGTTCTTACTATACACGATTTTAATTATTAAAATCTCTTAAGCCAGTTTCATCAATAATAAAAAAAAATATTTTAAAAAAATCTCAAAGTATTCAAAGTTCTCAAGAGATACAGCCTGTACACCGGTGGTACTGAGAGTGATTTATAATAAGTTTTCCACCCTATCTCAACGCAAATGCGGGTACACCTCTTATAAATATAACCTTCCTAATCTATACAACCGTTAGCGTAGTTTGTATACTTATAAGAGTATAACCCAAACGAACTATTTTGTTTAAACAGGGGGCTTAAGTTTGTATTCCTGTGTGCATGTGTGTTTGTGTGCGAATGTGTGTGTGTGTGTGTGTGTGTGTAAGAGAAGAAAATAGAGACACAGAAAGAGTGCGAGAAAGAGCGTGAGAGGGCGGGAAATATTGTGAGAACGAAAAAAAGATCGTAAGAATGCAAGTGTGCGTGAGAGAGACAGAGTGCGCATAAGAGATACAGAGATCTCGCGCACAACAAAGACAAAGCGCGTTCACGAGAGAGAGCACGCGCATGAGAGTCCAGAGAGAGCGCATAGGAGATACAAATGTTAGCACACGAGAGTCAAGATAGAGCGCATAGGAGATACAAATGTTAGCACATGAGAGTCAAGATAGAACGCATAGGAGATACAAAAGTTAGCACATGAGAGTCAAGAGAGAGCGCATAGGAGATACAAAAGTTCGCGTCATGAGAGTCAAGAGAGAGCGCATAGGAGATACAAATGTTAGCACATGAGAGTCAAGATAGAGCGCATAGGAGATACAAAAGTTAGCACATGAGAGTCAAGAGAGAGCGTATTGGAGATACAAAAGTTAGCACATGAGAGTCAAGAGAAAGCGCATAGGAGATACAAAAGTTCGCGCATGAGAGTCAAGAGAGAGCGCATAGGAGATACAAAGGTTAGCACATGAGAGTCAAGAGAGAGCGGATAGGAGATACAAAAGTTAGCACATGAGAGTCAAGAGAGAGCGCATAGGAGATACAAAAGTTTAGCACATGAGAGTCAAGAGAGAGCGCATAGGAGATACAAAAGTTCGCGCATGAGAGTCAAGATAGAGCGCATAGGAGATACAAATGTTAGCACATGAGAGTCTAGCTAGAGCGCATAGGAGATACAAAGGTTAGCACATGAGTCAAGATAGATCGCATAGGAGATACAAAAGTTGGCACATGAGAGTAAAGATAGAGTGCATAGGAGATACAAAGGTTAGCATATGAGAGTCAAGAGAGAGCGCATAGGAGATACAAAAGTTAGCACATGAGAGTCAAGAGAGAGCGCATAGGAGATACAAAAGTTAGCACATGAGAGTCAAGAGAGAGCGCATAGAAGATACAAAAGTTAGCACATGAGAGTCAAGAGAGAGCGCATAGTAGATACAAAAGTTAGCACATGAGAGTAAAGAGAGAGCGCATAGGAGATACAAATTTAGCACATGAGTCAAGAGAGAGCGCATAGTAGATACAAAAGTTAGCACATGAGAGTCAAGAGAGAGCGCAATATATTTGCCAACAGATGGTGGCCCCTTCGTCGGTATGGCTCAATTTATGTCTTGACACAACAATGTTTTTTCTTTCTTTCCCTCTGTCATGGCATTTCTTAGCTTACTACTAAATATTTATTAAAATTTGAAACCATGCTTAGGTATACTTTATAAGGTAGCAGAAATGAATGTTAGTTTTTCTTAATAGATGTCACTAATTAAAAACTGCACCCAAACGATTTTTTATTTTCAAATTTTCAAGTTTACCCATAATTTATGAACCGACTGATTATTTTAACGCACAACTTACAAACTAACTTAAGTCTATGAGAATAGATACAGCACTCAGCCTCCGGGCCGTTAATTCATCACTGTGAAAGGGGATTCTCTCACTATCACTAAAGAAACATTTTTCGGCCATGCCAGGAATGAACCCCAGACCCTTATCTCAGTAGGTAACACGCTACCGTACTAGTGAAGGTGTCGGACCAGATGATTTCCAACTTATTTAATTTTCGAGTAATGAAGGATGTTTTTAAATTATTGTGTTGTGCTATCAAACAAATCAAAACAGATAAGAACACGCGCTGTCAAGTGATTTGAAATCTACTCACAACAGTAGATTCAAATGTCTGCTTGTATCCCTGTTTGTAGGTGCATTCGCACTGATTAAGTCAGTCAATTAAGAATTTATATTGGTTACCGCAAGCAGATGTTGACGCGCAGAACCGAGAAAGCTGAAACTATTTCAAGTCACGCCAGTTGGACAAGCGGATGATACTTAATAATTGGCTTAGAGCTCATTACGTGACCAAGTTACTGCTCTGATCTTGGTTTTTTCGGTGAACGTGTGAAGGTTTCCATCAAATCTCAGCTCTGCAGAGTCGAACGGTTTCCCATATTTATGGCGATGCACGCGAATAAGGTAGGCCTAAGTATAACATCAACTCCAAACCATTTAATGGTTAAGTGGAACTCTTCCCTTTTTTTTCTCAGAATACGTTGAAAATTACTTTATTATCAAGTGTTATTGTTCTAATTCATATTTTATTAACTGCGAAGTTGAGACAGTTTGTTTGTATAACGTAGTGGGTCTAGATGAGAGCGTAAAAAGTAGGAACCTATCTAATGTTTAGTTTATGTCCTAAGAAAAACCCACGGAGTACGCAAAAATTGTATTTTTTCATGAAATTTAAAATATACCCTAAAAATATAACTGTTCCTTTTTTTTAAACTTAATATTATGACTCGTTCTAATAGTTGTGTTGATGTATTTGTAATAAAAACTATACATGATCAACATTACAAAAACATATAGGCCTAATTTATTGAGTATTACTACTGTTATTATTTTGCAAAAAATATAATATTTTAATTTATGCTGGAAATGCAAAATAATAAATTTCTAATTTTTTTTTTCAAAGGATTCATTTTATGCTGAAAAATCCTCAAATGTGCAGCTATTAGTCATATATAAGTGTATGGTGGGTGCTTGTGAGGATGCGGTTGGTGTGTAAATGGATAATGTGAATGTGGGAGTGCTGTTATATGCGTATTAATGGCTGAGAATGAAAAGGACTTGCAGAATGAATTAAAATGATTTTGTGTATCTGGGCAGAATGATCTGTAAAAATGGAAGGAGAGATGGTGAAACCGACGGAAGGTTGACTGTATTTTGGTGAGTAGTTAGATGTATGTGGACTATTGCAAAGAATTGGGTAGTATCAAAAGAGGCAAATATGACATTATATAAAAGTGTGTTAACGCCAACGTTGTTCTACGGATGTGAAGCGTGGGTTTTTCAGTAGGAACACAAGAACAGAATGAATGCGGTTGGAATGAGATATCTAAGAGGTGTATGTGGAACAACTCGTATGGACAGAGTCAGTAATGAATGGGTGCTGAAGGAGTGCGGTTTGAAAGGTAATCCAATAGGTAAATGTGAAAGAAGTGCTCTACGTTGGTTTGAACATCTTGGGAAGGATCGAGGGAAGAAGCAAGTACATTAAGGTAGAGTGTGTGGATCAAAAGGAAGGGATGAACTTTGTAAGACGTGGCTAAATTTTGTAGACGAGTGTGTGAAAAAAGAAAAATATTAGAAGTTGTAAGAACCAAAGAGCATGTTTGGCTCGGTGTATGGATGTTTTTGAAGCGAAGGGAGTATGCAAGAATAAGGTAATGTGGAGAAATTTAATGAAACTGGATTAAGAACGAAGTTAAAAAACAACAACTAGATACATAGTTTCTTGTCCACCCCGTAGGGGAACGTCGTGATTATGTATGTATGTATAAAAAACATATTTTTTATATTCAGGAAAGGCTTGGTATAGTTCCCGTCCAACATTACAATACATTTTAGAGTTAAATATTCTAGTACAGGTGTCAAATTCAAGGTAACTCAACCTCCCCCTCCACCCCCTAATAAAACGTATTTTGCACGTGGAGGGAGGTATCAGGCCAAGGCCAGAAAATGAGATGTGCATTATGATATCACACCCCTTTCCTCTCAACCCCTACCCCTAGGGGTAATTGAAGATCGACCTAACTAAACGTATGTCTGTATCATGTTCGTATTAAGGTTAGAACAACTGATCGTAACCGTAAAATAAAATATTCGGTCATGCTTTGGTCTAGAGGCTACAACCAAGTGCGGTTATTTGCATTCATCACTTTGAATGGCTAGCAGCGAAATCTTGATGCGTAAAACAGTTTTATTTTCATTATCTTGAAATTTTATTATTAATTTTTTAAACTCTGCCTTAGTGATTTTTCATCCCTTGTCAATTCCAGTGCTACCCGCTTCGTTGACCGAATGTTCTAAGGCGTAACTATCACAATAGACTAGACTGTCAATGTTGGGGAAATCGGGGTTCGAATACAGGCTGAATTCACTGAGGCTGATTTTTCCTATATAGTTTTCCACTTTTCCTCCACGCAAGTGCGCCTGCACTTCCTCTGAAATTAAGAAATTCTATCAGAATCATCTATAACACATTTGCGTAATTAGTTGGGTTTATTTTAGCACTACGTCTATTACCGGTTGTAGTTAAAAGAATATGTAGGCCTATCAATAACGCAAGTTTGTTGTGGATTGGGAAGGTTGAATTTATATTATGTGTACCTTCATTTGTGAGTTCGAGTGAAAACCATTTAGGGAAAACAACCCTCAGTTCACCCAACCATGATTCAAACCCTGACCTTACCTTCATGGGTAGTCCAGTCTATTGCGAGATTGACGCCTTAAACCAGGGCTCTTCGACCTTTTTTATGTCCAAGGGTCAAAGTTTATGTCTCGTGTTAGATCGCGGGCCGCAATACTGTAGTTTACTGACAATATACGGATTGAATAAATATTAAAATATTCGTATTAGATCATTCTTAAACACTTATACTCACACTAGGGATTAGGCCTGTCTCCAACAGGTGAAATTTCGGGTTTTTCATGAAGTATGTTCTATTTTTTTCTCTGTTTTTAGATTTTTCATAGCAGAAGGTAGCGTGATTTATCTTGTTTACTAGATTTGTTATTTGCCGTTTCAAAGTACACTTGTATAAAAACTTAGGACTTCATGTAAAAAATAACAATCGTTTGATAAATAACGTAAAATATGTCTTTATTTTATTAGTTAATTTACTCTATCATATATATATATATATGTCTTTTTTCTCTTGAAATAATTTTATATTGTTCATGACCCGGCGAATCGCAAAAATGTTATGGCGGGCTTTAAGTGGCCCGCGAGCCGTGGGTTAAAGAACTCAGCCTTATACCATACGGCCACTGAAGCCGGTCAAAATTATTACATATGCATATAACCAGAACGGATAGTGAGACGCGTGGACAAAAGCAATAACATTATCATATATGAAAGTAATTCTAGTAATTTTGTTAAGTGTCGTCTAAAAGTTTCTGTTTGTGAAGGCTATGCTATATGCGTTAACACGGAACATGCGATGTCCCGATATACACAAGTAGACAAAGAGTCTGGTAGGTTACGTGACGTCACGAGATAACCCGACATAGCACATTGCGTCAACATATACTCATCAAGTGATATTGAAAAGAGGAGAGTTAAGGTGGTGTCACTTGATTAAGACACTCCGTTAAGGTCATTGTCTGATCGTCCTGAATTACAATACTCGGTAGAGAAGGACAGGACTTTCCAATGATGGGAAGAGTTCAAAGTGATTCAATTCACTGAAATGAGCAGTCCGTGTATTTAGTATAATAGCTCAGTTGTTTGCAAACTACAGCTTATTGTTTAGTCCGTTCATGAACTACTCCTTGTAGTTCAGTCGTTCACTAGTTCACAATCTACCTACTCCTTGCGGTTCAGTGGTTCATGAGCTACAGCTTGTAGTTCACTCAGTCACTAGTTTGCAACCGACCCATAGCTTGTAGTTTAGTTGTTCGTGAGCTACAGCGTGTAACTAAGTCGTTCACTAGTTCGCGACTAACCTAATTTTGCAGTTCAGTAGTTCGTGAGCTACGGCTTGTATCTAAGTCGCTCACTAGTTCGTGACTGACCTACAGCATTCAGTTTAGTTTTTCGCGAGCTACAGCTTGTAGTTCAGTCGTTCACCATTTTATGACCTACACCCATGCAGGGGCCGATCCAGATCATTTTCATAAGTGGTTCATAATTATAAATAACATAGTTACTTACAATGTTAGATTTCTGTTTAAAACCATTTAAAAGTTTCTCATTCATATTTCATCTTATATATGTTTTAAACCATGGTCATCCTCTCCTATTATTTAAAATTAGATAGTTTTTATAAACTATTTGAAATAGCCCTCCTTCAACAATTTTTTGAAAAAAATGGTTCACTCTAGAAGCTATGAGTAGTTTTCGTTTTGATTTTTTATAAAATAGATTCTTTTATAGACAATTTAAATTGTTCCTCACTTAGAAATTTTTGAAATTTTGATTACCCTTGAATCTATTTAGAGTGATCCTCACATTAATTTCTTACAATAATCAGATACCTATAGAAGATAATCTTTGACGTGGTCTTCCACCGATAAAATTTTGAAAATTGAATGATTTCAGAAAATTCAGAGTTTGGAATGGTCCTCCCCGATGCATTTTTGAAAATTGGTGCTGCTAGTCTAGTAGTTATTTGAAGCGGTCCTCTCCAGCAAATTTTTGACAAAATAATGCATCTAGAAGTCATTTGGAGTTTAATTCAAGGCCATCATTCAGCTTCATATTAGACAATATAAGAGGGTTTGGAAATATATCTGGGATTAGGGGGAGGGATTTATTCCAGGAACGGGTAAATTATTTAGGGTGGGCAGATTCCCCCCCAGTTCCGCTATTCTTGCCATCCACACACATACTCTATATTCGGTATTCGTGGATGAACTGCTCTCAGGCGATTATTAGTTTTTTATGTTCGTTACTCGCTGTGCACGACAAATACTAGTACATGAAAACAAATATTTTTTCCACACTTGCGTGAGTAATATAGAACATTGATTAATCATGGACGAATAATGAACATGTGGATCCGGATTTAGAGGTGTCTGAGCGTAAAAAGATAAAAAAAGATTATCAAATTTATCTTTGTTAAATCTTTGTTTTAAAATATGAACTTTCATTTTAATTTTTGTATTAATTTTCTAACGTTCACAGGTGGGGTGAACTGATCCTTTGACC